>RXPK01002392.1:0-87912 GCA_004143645.1 Protaetia brevitarsis | reverse complement strand
TGAAAAAAGATTCACATGGATTCATTCAAATAACAATCATTATTCAGAAAAGGTATATTGGTTGCCTACCTAAAACGCCCTCTCTATTCGCCTTTAATTATTAACATAGTGCACAACGTACAACATACGTAGGTTCTGGTGCGACTATGTAGAGTTGCTGTACCACCTTGTCCGATAATTTAGTTTGTGTGTGCAGCTTATATTATATTTACATAATAGTCTTGATAAAGAAGCCAAAAATTACGTTAAGAAGAGCGAAGATGAAGAAAGCTGTAACTATTTACTACAAAATATAGGTGTTTTTGTAAATATAAATCGCGATTGTGATTATGATTCTAAGATTAATCGTTATATCACAGGGATTAATCCACAATTTGTAATCATTTTCCAACGCAGTGATTTGTTTACTTCTATACACAATGGTCGAAAGCATCGGATTCATTTTTGCGGGATATAAATTGTTTTTACGGATTCGTCACATGATGAAATAATAAATTATCTGCGTAAAGCGAAAGGAAACCAAAAAATTCAAATCATAATGAATACTGTTAATACATAGTCTCACCCTCACATTGTCAACCATATATTGCTGTTCGAAATGTAAACAAATCACAAGTAATCGCCCCATAGATACGATTATTGCGATTTATAATTGCTTGAATTGCGATTTGATTTTTCAAACGTGATTATATTCAAACGCGATTTAGATTCATACTTTTCCAATGATGTGATTTATAATCGCACTCATAATCACAATCGCGATTTATATTTACAAAAACACCTATGTCTAAAACTACATACATATGAGTATTAAGTTTTTTTTTTAATTTCGAAAATATGTTATGCTCCTTTTTATTTAATCCTTTCATCATTATTATATTATTTCCAATAATATATACTTAGTGGGTAACTTTCTATTATCACTTCGATAACAACTGTTATGTTGTTGATGTGTCACAGAAGCTGCGCGAGGGCAGTGTTCGTATATACCTTGATCGGCAATTCCCGGCGCTGACACGAAAAATTCCCGTTTTGACACTGCAATTCCCTTCTTTTTGACGGCGAATACAAACTTATTAACTTTTTTTTAATAAATTACTTGCTAAATTAAAATAGATGTACCGATACAATGACAGATTCATTTTAACTAAAGCAAATGAAAAATACAGCAAACCAAATACAAAAATAATAAAAATTTAAATTTATTTTCAGTTGTTGTTGAGCTCTCGTGCGTGATAGATCAGAGCGTTCATAGCAATTTTTAATTTTGAATTTTCGTTGGTGAATACTTAGTTTAGTTTTTGTAATTTTTATACGATACGGTGAGTCCGTTCCTTTTTTTTCTTTCGTTGGTTGTTTTTCGTAGAATTAGAAATCGGTGGTGCATGTCTGCTCTGCGGGCATGTACCCCGGAAAAGATGGCGAGGGGGGGGGAAATCATGAGGAAATACAAGCTGTTAACGATCCAAACGAGGAAAATGCGGATCTTTTGGGTTTTGAGAATGGTAGACCTCATGTTCTAGTTAAAAATAAGACACAGAAAATAATCGTAAATAAACGTCTTAACCGAATACAGAAATATAAAAAAACGCATGACGCGGCGAGGCCAGCACATGTTTTTCCGAATGTCACAATTTTGGGTACGTCGGTTTTATCACAGACACAATCTTCGCAAGCGCAAAGTTCTCAGGCGGACAATACATCTTCGCAGTCGGAGATAGACACGCAGGATAATGTATCGGTTGATGAAAGTATGGAAAATGATGTGAATACTGGTAATGAAGTACGGGATATTGATACACAAAACAGTTTACAAAACAGCGAAATTTATAATAATAATTATAATTTAAAATTTATGCATTTATATAAAGCACCATTTTACGTCTACGTTGAACATTCTAAAAAAAATGTTGGGCGGTTACACGAGATGTCAGTTGGTCATTTACTACACAAAGAATTAGGCATTAGTAATGCGATTAAAGAAATTAATTTTACGGGTGCCAATCGAATAAAGGTACAACTTCATTCATTACGGGACGCTTTCGATTTAGCCAATAACGTTGTATTAAAAAATAAAGGGTATCGGTGTTATGTTCCATTGCATCTGACCGAACGTAAGGGGGTTATACGTAAAGTAGATACCAGTTTCTCACAAGAATATTTAGTAAATAATATTGTCAGTTCTAGTATGGTAAAAAGTTGTCAAAGAATACATCGTAGAGTAGAAAAAGAGGGAACTATTGCATTGACACCTACGCAAACAGTAATTGTATCATTCTACGGTAACTACTTACCCAATTATATAAGTATTAATAGCTGCCGAAGGGCAGTGGATTGCTATTTGCAAAAAGTGAAACAATGTTATAAATGTTTACGTTTTGGTCACATTTCAAAGCAGTGTAGAAGTAGTAACAGTAGATGCAAAACTTGCGGGGAAATACATGATAGTGGTAGTTGTCTTGCAAACAATGAAAAATGTTTTTTATGTAAAAGCGATACACATAATTCGTTATCGAAAGATTGTCCGGTTTTTAAGAGAGAAAAAACAATTAAAGTAATTATGGCAGAAAATAATATTCCTTATAAGGAAGCAAAAGCAAAACTAAATAATTCTGGGTCGTTCGCAAATGTTACAGCAACAAACAGATTTGCAGTATTAGCAGACATTAATGACAGTCAAGATTTCCCATCCCTTTCTATTCCTAAAAGAAGTACGTTAACACAACACAGAGTTAACACATCACATAATAATAATTATAGTAGCAATAAAAAACGAAAAGTACAGTCACCTGCTCCTGTCAGTTTCCCACGTAGTGAGGAATTCAATTTTAACACAAACTTAACGGGTAATATATTGGGAAGTTTTTCCAAGGAAAAACACTTTGAAAGTTCTAAATCGGGGAATAGTAGCGGCGAAACATCACTTATTGAAAATTTGGCAAAGTATGTAACTAATTTATTACAGAAAATCGTAAACAACGAGCTTAAGTCAGCTGATGAAGTTAGTGTTAGAAAAGCGATTGAAAATATTGTTTCTTGTCAAAATATAATTAACAAATAATAGGAATAATGGTACATAACAAAAACAGAGAATTAAAAATTTTACAGTGGAATTGTAGATCAATAAAATCAAATAAATACAGCTTGCTTAATCATATTGAATCTAATAGAGTAGATGTTATTTTGGTAGCAGAAACTTGGCTAAAAGAAAACGAGCAATTTAGTATATCGGGTTTTAAGAGTATTCGAAATGATAGGGATGATGGTTATGCTGGAGTAGGTATTTTTATTTCTAATAGAATAACATTTACTGAGTTGTTAATAACGACTAATTTTAATAACGGCCTTATGGCCTGTGGTGTGATCATTAAGGATTACTCAGATTTAAATATTCTGTCAATATATAGACCTCCTACTGTCAGGGTACAACAATCGGATTGGGTTAATTTATTTGAACAATGCGATTTAAATAATTGTCTAATTGGAGGAGATTTTAATATCCACAATATGGTCTGGGGATGTCAAAAAAATGATACTGATAGTCAACCATTCATAAACGTGTTGGACGAATTAAATTTAGTACTAGTAAATAACGGTAGTCCCACTTATTTTTCCCACTCAGGTCAGTCTACAGCTATTGATTTAACTATAACTTCTCCTAACGTTGCACAAAAACTCAGCTGGCAAACTATAGATGATACTTTGGGCTCAGATCATTTACCTATAAATATCTGCCTGGAGGGAGACGAAATCCATAATTTTTTAATTACTCCTACAAGTAAATGGAATATTACTGATGCAGATTGGACAAAATATACAGATCTAATAGAGGCGTCTTTGGAAAACGTTCCAACTATGACAAATTCCGAATTTATATACAATTTTTTCATAAAAAAGTTAAATGAAGCTGCTATTAAAGTGTTTAAAATTAAGAAACCCTTCCAAAAAAAGCACCGGGTTACTTGTTGGTGGGATAAATCGTGTAATGATAGCGTTAAGCTACGTAAAGAGTCACTATATAAGTATAAAAGCAATCCTACTCTGGAGAACTATATTGAATATAAAAGAATATGTGCCGAAACTAAAAAATTTCTCAAAATGAAGGCTCGTCAGAGTTGGGTGAATTATTGTGAAAGATTAAACGTAAATACCGAGGTCAAAAAAGTTTGGGAACAAGTAAGAATCATGCAACATAAGTACCCGGTTAAAAGTACCTTTTCTGATGAAGTGCTGTTGGAAGTATTACAAGGGCTAACACCTGATACAGTAGTATTTGATATTGAGAAAGACGTTAGTCATAAGGATTTAGAACATGTACTCAGTCGCCCTTTCACAATACGTGAGTTTGATATTGCAGTTAAAAGTAATACAAATACGTCTCCAGGAATAGATAACGGTCCTATATCCAATGATCAATCATTTGCCACTTACCGCTAAACAATTGTTGCTTGATTTGTACAATAAAATCTATCTAGAAGGTGATATGGTGCAAGAGTTAAAAGATACAGTTATTGTTCCACTACTGAAACCTAATAAATCAGGTGATAGGCCCGATAATATTCGCCCTATTTCTTTATTATCATGTATATTTAAAACCCTAGAGAGGCTTATAAAATTTCGTTTGGAATGGTGGATGGAAAGCAACAATTTGTTGACGAACCAACAGTATGGCTTTAGACCGGGTTTTAGCACACAGCATGCGCTTTCACAATTAATTACGGACATACAAATTAATCTTACTCAAAATCAGTATGTCGCCGCTCTTTTCTTAGATATTAAGGATGCTTACAATCACATAAATTTGCAACCTTTGCAAGAAATGTTGGGAAAATGTAACAGTCCAGATCACCTTTGTTGCAATATTGTAAACTTGTATAAGAGTAGGAAATTATATATAAGAGGGCGAAACAATTCACTCTTAGGGCCTAGGTATGTGTCTAGAGGTATTGCGCAGGGGTCGGTACTAAGTCCGCTTTTATTTAACATTTATACACGTGATTTGTCAATACTACATATGAAAATCATTCAATATGCGGATGACTTTGTTCTATATGCGGAATGTAAAAAATATAATGAATGTGAAGTAATTCTCAATCATGCAATGGCTATGTTCAGGCAATGGTGTGATAAGAAATGTTTTGAAATTTCTTACAATAAATGCAATTCGTTGATATTTACCCGTCATTGTACACCTGAAATCCAACAGTTATGCTTAGATAATATTAATGTTCCAGTTAGAAACCAGGTCAAGTACTTAGGAATGACTTTGGACACTAAGCTGAATTGGAGGAGTCATATAGAAACAACAGTTGCTAAAACAAGTAAAGCATGCAATATTTTAAAAATAGCAAGTAGAGTTTCGTTTGGTGCCGATAGGCAGACTTCTTTACTTATTTATAGAGCCTGCATTAGGTCTATAATGGATTATGGGCAGTATGTTTTATGGTGCAGCCTCCTCAGCATTACTGAAACGCCTGGATATTGTACACAATAATGCACTAAGATCATGTTTGAGCGTAATGAGATCAACGCCAGTGCAAGCATTGTATGTAGAAGCGAGAGAACTACCTCTTGCCTTACGGAGGGAATTGATAACAGGCAGATTTGTGTTAAAAGTTCGAGCACTACAGAACAGTCATCTACTTCATCGTTTTTGTAGATTAAACATGTATGACTTAACGGGAAAATACTGGTCAAAGAAAACTTCACCGCCTATCGCTAAAGCGTTTGCGGATACTGCTAGTTTATCTTCAAATATAATGACCAGTAAATCGTCTGTAATCTTTGATTTTCCATTAGATCATGTTCTTTGCATACCAAAGGTAATATATCCACCATTCAGTAATAATTTCATTCAGAATAAAATCGTTTATTATGGAATAGTTGATAAGTATAAAGATTACATACATATTTATACGGATGGTTCAAAAAATGACAGGTGTACAGGATGTGCAGTATATATACCAGTATCGCATACACAAATAAAAACCCCCTTACCAAAAGAAGCTAGTATATACACAGCAGAAGCTATCGCCATTATAACTGCGCTGGAAAATGTATTAACAAATAATAACAACAATTTCTTGGTCTTCACCGATGCAAAGAGTGTATTAGAAAGCATTGAAAATATTAATATGAAAGCCTCTCCGTATATTGGTGAGATAATCTCTTTATATAAAACTTTAACTGATATGGGTAAAAACATAATTTTCATCTGGATAAAAAGTCATTCCAATTTGATATGTAACGAAATTGTTGATAATCTTGCCAAAGAAGCTAGAGATAGTGGTAGGCCGTACCAGCACCGGGTACCATACACGGACGCCGTTTTAGAACTTAAGTCAAAATGCAAATTAAAGTGGGAAAGGCAATATCAGATGGCATACCAGGAAAGACCTACCAATTATTATCTTATTTATCCGAAAATTAAAAATAGGCATTGGACAGATGGTGTATATGTTAAGAGAAATATGTATGCTCAAATTACGAGATTAGCATTTGATCATGGTAGATTTCCCGCACACCTTAAAAAGATTAAGATTGTAGATACAGACCTTTGCAAATTCTGCTCAGAATGGGCTGATACAAATCATATATTATTTGGCTGTCCAGAAACGAGAATTAAAAGTAACATCTTATATAAAGATTTAATAAGGATGGGAGTTTAGGCACCAATGAATATTAATCATATTTTAACAACACAAAATGTCAATATCTTCCAGCGTCTACATAGTTTTTTAAATGAGGCAGGTATTAAAATTTAGTTTGAGTTTTCCTTTGTAATTGTTCCTTTGTGGGTATAATCCTTTTATCCTTAGGGTCTACCTGTTTGTTTACTGTTAGTCACCCGATCGACCCGGGTGTGAAAATTTTGTGTTTGTATATCCTTTTGTTCATTCGGGTTTTTAGGTAGCAGCAAGTGGCTAATGGGTGATACCAATGCCATTAAATAATAATAATAATAAATTTATTTTTATTGATGTAATAATAATATTTTATTCAATAATTCCCTCTAAAACAAAACTTTTTCCCTCTAACGTTCAAAATTCCCTCTAAAAAGGGAATTTCCTTCTCATATACGAACACTGCGCGGGGGCCCGTGTAGATGGCGCCGCGCATTGGTCAATAACAGGAAAAAACCTACAATATTTTATTTTCTGCAATAGCTTTTTATTGTCACTGCATCTTCTAAATGAGGTCACAGTACTGGTGATTAACCGATCTATTATTTTTGCCATGATATTTATAATGGCTTTATTGCTTTACAGTATAAAACTTGACATAAAAATTTATATTTATGCTGGTATTCGTTGTAGTTACGTTAGATGTTGTCGTTTCTCCCTTAATTATAATTAACAATTAAGGATCTAAAGATACGTAACACGAAATAAATTTTAAAACTTCAACAAACCACAACTTTTGACCGCCGTCAATCACCGTGTTAAGAATGGTTTTGTTATATTTATTGGGCACTAAACCTGCGGAACATGTTTTTGTTTACTTTTACTAGATGAAGCTGGGGTTCCAGTTAAGAATGGGTCGTACCATAAATCTAGGTAATAGGTAAAAAAAAAAAATAGATTCTTAAAATATTCTTAAAACGTGCAGGAACAAAGCTTAAACTCTTTAAAGCGGAACTATTAAAATAAAAAAAATACACTAACGATAAGAATATTAAACTTAATCTTCACAATTGAGACAATAGAGACGAACTCATCCACGTTATTCGCACAGCCTCCATGTACCCAACCTCGCCATCCATGGCATTGTATCAATACTTCCCCTTACAATACTAATATTGAGCGTCATCTTTCTCAACAGAAGAACTTGATTATTTCCTTGATGATTTCTAAAAATCTATCTCTTTGCTTTCCTTACAAAATTCGGCTTCTTGATCTCTTCTGTTTCTTCTTTTTCATTTTTTTCCTTTAACTTTCCCTCAGCACTTAGTTGCCTTAGGGATTCTTCAGACTTCTATTTTCTTGTAGCAGATTTTTATACGTAGTGCTTGTAAGGATTGTTGTCTTTCCCTTGTTACGCTTTGATAATATTGAACCTGTACTTTATTGCTAACATGAGAAATAGGCATTATGTCTTCGAGAAAGCATAATGGCATATCCAGGCATGACGGACCAGACTGACGAGTGAGATAATGATGTCCCCATGTTGCCCCATACCAATAGCCCCATCTTGCCTCTTTGAGACATTTTATGGTTATGTCATAATAACACATTGAATATTTGAAATAAACAAATAACACACTATAGAAAATACATGCAATACATGTCAATTAATAAGCATAAAAAAGTGTAGTTGTAAATAATTTACTTATGCTTCCGATACTGGCCGTTGAACTCACCATCAAAATAATAACGAAATTCTGGAAATTGCAAAGTTCACGCACAAACAGCAATAACTTTGTTATTACGACTAGTAAAGTTCTACATTACAACCAAACATAAAAACAGCATTTGTCAATATTGGGATGCTATTATTTGACAGATGCTTACTGCGTTTTGTAGATAAGACGATGTCCCCGTCATGGCTCGTGGCCCATCTTGCCCCACCCTCCCCTACAACTTTTCTTCATGGTTTGCTATTTTTCTATTCAAACGCATTCAATAATTCTTCGCTGCTTAGAAACTTTTAAGCTCATCGCACATCAAAGATGTTAACTATGTATATACAGCCATACTATATGTTATGTTGTATGTGTTTTAAGAAATATCGTATTGTATGTATCTTTGGTGCTGATGAGAAACTAGTCCATAAGTTCCTTATGAATGAGTTCAGTAGCAGGCTAAGCGGAACTTAGTCCTAGATATAGCCTGGTGCAGGATACTTTACCCACTCTACTCGAGGTGCTAGTGTGCAAGCAAACACTGCGGCCTAGATCAGTGAATATCTTTAAAAAAAATCCCCACCAAGCTATCGTGTCGTGGGTAATGATTTGCACCAGGAAAATGAAGACGGTCGTAGAGTGAATCTTTTTTCACATGCGACTGTTATACCATACCCCAAATGGCGCGCGGGGCCCGGGCTTAACTTAACAGACCAAGAGGAGACAACCTCATCAATAAAAACCAAAATCCTAAGATGATGGACTAGATCGATAGGATGCGTGACCGCAGACAATCTAGTTTTGCGACCCGTGCCGCGAGATAGATGTCACAAATGGAGCCTCTGGAAAAACGAGCCACCTTCCCCTGTACTGTGCAGATGGTATGTAGATGTAAGACTCGTGGTTATTCGTAGGAACTATATGCACCAGAGTAACGACAAATCAAACTGGAGGGACCTATTCTACTGACACACAAGACAGTAGCAGTACTGACAGACAGATGCACAACAGCACCGACTGAAACCACGGAGAAAGTGGAGAATGATTCTCATTTTTCGTTGGGGTTTTTGGCAAGTACCAGTACCGGGCATTTTTCAATCTTGTGAGAATTAACTTCAATCTCCTTCAACAAAGAAAGGTGGCTTCGCCAACACTTTTTTTGTGGCGATGAAGAATTTCGATTTTGCGCTTATACAGGTGCGCCATACAGGGGCAAGATAAGATATTTGGGAGGCATCGGATGTGAACTGGTCTGTAGTAGAACTTCCGAAGTACCCAGAACCTGTATATTGGTTAAGAAAAACCTAAAAATACTGCGTTTAACCAACTTCTGTTTCAGTAACTTGCGAATGCGAATGCATTTCACGTGACCTGGGGAAATACCAGCAACAGCCCAAGAGGCGAGTCTTTACTCTCACATCAATTTCAATATAGGGGGTCATGAACCTATAATTGATAAGTTATCGTAATCTTCGAAGAACTGACTGGGAAGCTTACACAACAAAACTAGACTATATAATGGACTTGAAATTCGTAGCTGGGCAAATCCAAGACACTATTACATTGGTGTTCAACGAAAACTTCCTCCAACGAACTTCCGCTTGGTAAACAAGGGAATCTCTAGCAATGTGTCCTGATTGCGCAGCAACCTTGAAAGCATAAAAAGGGAAGTCAAGTTCAATAAAGCTACGAAAACGTCAGTCTGAAATGACTTTAGGAAGGGCTTTTGGAATTATGCTAAGTAGTTAGGAATGTATTCGAGAACTGAATAGCCTAACGGATCGCAATAAAGTAGCTTTGTTGTGGGTAGCCGGACATTAGGCAATCTACGGAAATGGAAAAGCCGATGAGTTAGCAACAAAAAGATCATCAGTTTCATATGTAAGCCAAGAACCTGCGCTAGGAGTATCTAAGAACACATCATGAGAGCAGAGAAGGAGTTAAGTCAAAGAGAAACACAAAGAACACCGAAATAATGCAACCAGGCAAATGCTTAGAAAGAAAGTAGGGCAAATAAGGCAACTGCTGCAGCTCAAGACATTATACACTGAAAGGACATCTACAGAAAATTGGGATTAACACTGGATATATCAAGAGTATCAAATGTAAAAAAAAACAGATCACATCTTCTGTTGTGCGTATCGCTTTGGAGCAATTTATTATAAAAACAGTTACCATATTTTGCATTCCGAGCAGATTTTTTCAAGAAAAGCATCCTCTAGTCTGTGAATGGCAAGATAATGACTTTGAGGATGGCCAATATTTTATCGTATTCGAGAAATCAGAAGATGCATTTCTCGTAGAAAAATGACATTGCTGTTAGAAAAAGTAAACGTCATAGCCAGAAATAAGAGATGAAAAAAAGCAAATATTTTTTTCGCCTTAGTCCAATTGACTTTAGTACTACCCGTAGGTTACTCCAATATCACTTATGTTCTTATCAGTTTGGATGTGCTTTTATTTCTTCTGATAACCTTTCCCATTCCTGTTTGTTTTTAATTTTGCGTTTCCATCCCTCTATTCTTAAGCTCCGAATATCTTTCACAACTTGGTCTTCCCATTTAACGTTTGGTCTACCCCTTCGTCTTTTTGTTTTTGGTTTCCAGTTCGTAATTTTTCCTACCAGCGACCGTTTCCCTCCCCTATGTACATGACCATAAAATTTTATTCTTTTTGATTTTATTAGTCCTACAATATCATCTCCTTTCAAAATGTGTTTATATTTTCTTGTGTTACGTTTTCTGGACTAAATATTGTTTTGATTATTTTATGTTCAAAGACTCTTAGATGTTTTTCATCTTTTTCTTTAAGATACATTGTTTCGGCTCCGTAAATTACTACGGACCTTATCCAAGTTTTATATATCTTAAACTTTCTATTCGCGATTAGTTTCTTCCGTTTTAGTAACGATTTATGTTTGCCGTACGCATTGTATCCTTGCAGAAGTCTGTTCTTAATTTCCATGCTTCTGTCGTTTTTATTACTAATTACTGTGCCTAAATACATAAGTGTATTTACTTCTTTAAATGTGTATTTTCCAATTTTTATTTCGGTTGGGTTATTGGTTCTCGCACTTTTTGTTACCGTCATATGTTTTGTTTTCTTTTCGTTAATTTCTAGCCCTCTTTGGCTAAGTTCTTTGCTTACTTTCACTAATATATCTTTTAGTGTCTCCTTGTCTTTTGATAATATGCATAACTCATCCGCGTACGTCACTAGTTGTGATGATTTTTGTGTTATTGAGTCATTTAGATCACAAACACTTTCGAATGCTATATTAATAAGTGTTGTTGATAGATCATCCTTTTGATTCATGCCTTGATTCATTTGCATCTCATCTGTTATCCGTTCACAGGTTTGTACTGTTGCTTTTGCATCTTCCATGACTATTTTAATCAGTCTCGTTAGTTTTTCAGGTATTCCTAGCTTTCTTACATCATTTAAAATCATTTTGTTCAGATTACCTGTCAACTCGATAAATAATATATAAATCTCAATATCATAATCGTGGCATTTCTCTATTATTTGAGTGATTACGTGTATGCGCTAACTAATGAATGTTTTCGCCTAAAACCGTTTATACGTTTTGATAATAACGCTCTAAATATTTTATAGACGGATAAATCTTCATTTTTCGGAATTACTGTATCTAGCTGGCAGTCATTCAGCGTAACTTCGGTCCTCCACATATTCCTCACCAATTTATACATTTTATCCCACATTTCCTTTTCCCCATCCTTCATCATTTCGTTACAAGTTTTGTCAGATCCTAAGGTTAGCTCGTTTATTACTTCGTAGAATTCAACGACCGTTGGTTCTTGTACTTCTACTGTTTCTTCTTTTTCCATTTTTGAGTACTCTTCTTGTTTTGTATCCATTTGTATTCCATACATTTCCTCTGTTTCTCTTCCTATTCGTTGGTATAGTTTCGAGTATTTGTTGTCGTTTTCAATTTCCGTCGTCAACATTACCTGCGTCAAGTTTTCTTTCTCATTTTGCATTATTTTTTGTAATCTGCTTTCTGCCGACCCTGTTAATGCATTTTTCGGGGTATTCGAATCGTGTTCTATATTCCTGCTCAAACTCGTATCCACTATTAGTAAATAATGATCGGTATCCAAACTTGTGCCCCTGAATGTTCTAACATCCTTTATATACATTGCTCTTTCTCTATTGATTAATACATGATCTATTTGGTTTTCACAGCGCCCTCCTGGACTTATCCAAGTTACTTTATTTTCTTTCTCATGCTGAAATATGGTACTCGCAATGATCATGTTTAACTGCGCTGCTAGGTAAGATAATCTCATGCCATTATCAGTTGTTTCTTCATGTATTGTTTCCTTTCCAGCAACACCACTCAAAAATTCTTCTTTTCCTATTTTCGCGTTGAAATCTCCGATCACTATTAACTTGTCATGTAAATATTTTTCCGCAATATTTTCACAATTTTTTTCTAGACTTTCATAAAATTTGTTTTTATTTTCTTCTGCTGCGCTGTCTGTTGGTGCATATGCGTTTATTATTGTAATATTTCCCATTTTATTTTGAATCCTTATGTATGAAATTCTACCATTTATTCTTTTGTATTCCATGACCTTTTCTGTCAGATCGTTTCTCACCATAAAAGCAGTTCCATTATGCCCCCCTTCACTTTCACCACCGTACCATAAAGAATAGGTTTCCGTAACTCTCCTGCCTTTGTCTGACCATCTTGTCTCCTGTAATGCCAGTATGTCTATTTCGCATGTTATCATTTCCTTCTGTATTTTCTTAACTTTACCTGGTGGTAGCATTGTTCTTATATTCCATGATCCTATTCTTATGTTATCTTTTCTCCAAGTCTGGTCATCCATTACATTATCCATTTAACCGGAAACCTTAGTATATTGCTAAGTATTGTACAATGTTCGAAATTGTAATGCGGCGAAGTAAGATATGTAAAAACTGCTTTTTCACAACAATTTAAAGGTTGTAAATTTACCGTTGTACAACAAATCTGTTTATATCTTCTATAAAGATGAAATATTAAATATAAATGTTTTTAAGGAAAACCTTCCTATATTTCTAAATATTATACTTTATCCTTGACAATCCTTTAGTTTTATGTATAATATCATATTTTTTATAATTATTTATTTGGAGAATATTATCTCAAGAGAACACCGTACGTCGTATTGCAACCTATTGCTAGTATAGTTTCTCTATGGGTTCGCTATACTTCTATACTATATTTAATCATGAAAATACTTTAATAATCATTCTATTTCTATATATTGACGTCAATTAAATCATATCAGAAAGAATTCGAGAAATTCAGCTACCGCCAGATACAGTCTTATCTTATCTTATAATAATAATAATTTATGTCGTTTTTCAGCATTTGCCAAGGCTGTGAGGGTGGTAATCACGAACATATTCTGAGAGCAGTCCGTCGGGTTCGAACCGCGGACTCCGCGACTGATAGCCAAGCGTGCAAGCCACTAGACCATCAGACGCTGTTTTTATAACACGTCGACTGTCATATGAATCATATGCGATTCACACCTATTTTATGTTTATTTTGTATTATTTTACGCTAAGCAAGACAAAAATTTACTGTGGCCTGGGAATAACTAAAAAAATTGTATTGCGGCAGTCGACGTGTTAACTTATCTACTCTGTATTTGTCTTTGACCTTGTGATTGTCATAAACTTTTCTGGATATACCTCTATTTGCTGCAAATATCAATTTTATTTGCCAAAGTTTTGGTCGTGCCTTTGTCAGAAGGTAGTAGGAAACTCTTGGATTTCTTTTGTAACTTAGTTTTTGTGCCCTCTAAATATTTTAGCATATGGATCTATGTACAAAAATACGAAACGTTTTTTTTTTTTTTGAGTATCACAGTAGCCCAATGGCTAGTGTAACAAGTATGCAATCGAAAGCTTGCGAGTTCGCGCCGCGGTGGCGCGGTCATTTTTTTTTATTATGATCATTAGAACACATTATTATTAATCACACTGAAAGGTCTCGAAACCTTTAATTTACGCAGGTTATAGGTAATACCGTTATATTTACTTTCACATGTCATGTATGTTCGTTTATTGCGTTTGTTAAGGTACTAAGTAGATGTCAACTTACCAGTACTGGGCCAGTATATTTTGTTCCAAATAAAAAAAAAAAAGTAGTTTTTCAGGGTCCTCAATTTACCGACCCAAGGAGGCCTCATTTTGGGACCCCCTAATAAAAATTTTGTGTCAATATTGATCCTCTAAAATTGTGAATGAGTATTTTTAGAATTGGAAAAATAATTTTAGTATTTGAAAATAATATTTTGGATTGGTTTCCTGAATATTGAAGATTCAAAACAAATCAATGGGGATGAAACGCACTCTCTTGCAAAATACACATTCACTCATTCAAACCTAAATATTACATGAAAAATTCAATTTTTTGAAATACCACGAAATCGTGAACCTCTAAAAATAACTATATTTTCTAGTTTTACTGCTGTTTTTACTAATTTATTCATGAAAAATCATTAAAAATATCGTTTGTTTACCAATTTTTTGAGGGTGGCTCTCAAGTCTACACCTGAGGGTATCTGTTATAGACTCCTTCAAATATTCAAAAAAATTATTTTATCATCATCAACATGTCTTTGTGAACGTAAACATGTAATGTCAAACGTAAAGGTGAACACTGAACGTAACATAAAACGTAATGATTGAATGTAATATAAACGTATCTCTCTATTTTATGTTTTAACCAACGTCATCGATTTTTGTCCGTATGAATCAAATCGATACTTCTGAGTCAAATTAAAAACCGTATAAACAGGATATCTTATGCGCGGTTTTTCAGTATTAGTTTAAATTCGATTTTGAGTTTAAGTTCAAATTTTACGTTCAAACCGTATTACACTACTAAAAACTTTACAGAAGCCTCTGTGCTCTAAAAAGAACAATTTTTCTTGCAAAAGAAAGAAGAAAGCGAAAAAACGGGCGAGAAATAACTAGTAATAAACCAAATATACAAACTAACGACGCTATAGGTTAGATTTGATAACTGACAGGTGCCATAATGGAAACCGGAAACGATGTACTATTTTAAGTATTGTACTTAAACAAAGCAGTAATAGGGCCATCTCTATCTGTCACATTCATGAAATTAATCCTTGTATCTTTTTCTGTGAGACAAGCGGAAACTTTGCTTCTTTTTTCAATAGTAATGCTTGAGAAAAATAGTCAAATCAGAAGATTGTCTTTACTCGTATGATACATCAATGACGTTGGTTAAAACATAAAATAGACAGAGAGAATGTCCAGCGTCAAAATTATAAATGTGTGTTAATAATCGAATTTCAATAAACGTTAATTATTTAGATCAATTGTTTACTACATTTATTTTTCTTTAGATATACTTTATTTTGCAAACATATTTCACATAAAATTCTTAGCTATTACTTAAAATATAATGTAATATTGTCAGTTATCTTAAAAATCCGAACACTCACATTCACATTGCATAATGTAATCTACAGAAAAGATTCTGGCATTTATTGCTGTCAAATTTTCTATGATACAATTTGCTGGTTTATAGTTGTCTAACATTATGTAAATGGTATCATATAACCCCTTTTCGACTATCTGTAGGGGTTCCAGTGAATGACTAAACTTTACTCTCCATATACAACATGTCTATATTTGTATGCATACCATCGATGGCGATTATTTGAAAGTTTGGTAATAATGTTTGAAAATATGTATTATACATATTTTGAAGCACGCGTTGCATGGAGAGTGGCGCTTGCCAGTATCTCGGGCACAAACACCGATCCATAATCTTAAAAATAAAAAATAATATTAGTTATTAAATTAACATTTAACCAGAAATATACTCACATAAACTAAAATTCTTAGCACCTTTTCTTCGATTTGTCAAAGTGTACAAGAACAGTTCCCACACTTGAACTACTCAATTACAATTTTCCTGAGATATCCCTATAACTGATTCCTGAAATCCTGTACTGACGTCTAGGAACGATTTTTCTCACAAATAAGTCCATTATATTTCTAGTACATTCTAAAAGTATAGAGAATACTACTGTAACTCAACGTCTTACAAAATATCCAATGAGGTTATGGCATTTTATGTAAAGAAAATTTATTCAAGGATTTGTTTTGGATAATAGTTCCTGGCATTGATTAAATCCATTCAATACTTACGTTTTAATCTCAACTTTAAAAGAATTTCCAATTAATATCAGAGATATATGACGTCATGTAAGATGATGCTCTGTTGTTTTTCTTTCTATTTACAACGAATTCCACGAAGTAACAAGTGAACAACGAAACTTCACGTAATTTTGTTTATTATTAGTAACGTTTGTTGCAATTTATTAAAAGTTTAATTGAAATTTTACACATGTGGTTGCGTTATTCATAGATAATATAGATGGCTTTCTTCTGTACAAAACTTCAGTAATTTAAACGATCTTAGTGAAGACAGGCACAAATACAGCGCTGGCGCGGTAGGAAGATAAACTAAATGAAAACGCGCGTAATTTGAACCGCTGATCTACAGTTGATATTATCAATACTACAGTTAAATACTGTAACAACTAAAAAATTACAGATTTCGAATTGCGTATAATCTAAGTACATATTATTTAAAATCAATAAGTGTATGCAATTCATCTGTAATTTTTTAGAGTTGTTACAGTATTTAATTGCAGTATTGATACATAATATAAATATATATAACTTATGTCGATATTTGAGCTATTAATGAGTTAATTGCTTAGTGGTATGAATTCCGAGATTATTAAGAACAATTTTAAATTTAATAATAATAACAATAATAATAATAATAATAGAACTTTATTTTCAACACTACATGATATGAAAACTAGTCAACAAAAGAAAAAATAGCAAACATTGTAAAAGACAATAGAAAAAGAAAAATATACATAAAATACAACTGTCGAAACACAGTCTTGCATTAATTATTACGTAGCATTTAAAATTACACCTCTAACTAATAATTAAAGAATCGAACAAAAAAATAATTTAATATGGGATCTTAATACTTCTTGCTAGTTATGACAACAAATGTAACTATATTAAAAAAAACAATTCTCATGTTAAAATTACCTGCAAGTAATTTATAATGATCGAATGTCATAAAAGAATTTTCCTTAGTGGGTGCTATTGTAAAACCTAAAAATTGTAAGTTATATTGCCTCTTTCCTCCTGATAGAAGTGCTCTTCACTCACCTGGCAAATTTACAGTTTGTAAACTACATTCCTTTAAGCCAGACTTGCTATAATATTTTGGGTCGATTGGGTCGACAAACTTCATGGAAATGATACGATATTTCTCGTGAACTTCTTGAGGTGGTAATATCTTTACTTTAGCATTGCCAATCCTCTTAATCCATTCATTATATACTTTGAAATTGCAATATATGTAAAAAATATATCCAACTAGAAAGTAGAAAGAAAACTCACTAATCATCGGTATATAGAAATCGATGAAGTTTTTCTTCTTTGGATGTATTCCTACATCCAGAAACACAACACTGTAGAACCATTTTCTATAATCAATTTTTAATTCTGTAATTAATGCATCACTTTGGTAGCAAAAAGTATGTACTTACGAAAAATAATAAATCTTCCAAATACTAAAACTAACAAGGGTACTATATTTTAATGACTTATATACCTAAAACTAACTGATAAGTCTTTTAAACACCACATGATCTGTACCATACTTACAAAAACTAATAAAACATAAAACTTAAATAAAAAACGTCCAATATCGTTAAGGGATTATTACACCTGAAATTGACAATTCCTCAGTAAAAATCACAACCACGTAATTTCTTCTTACCATACTTACAAAAATAAATAAAACTTAAAAACTCTTAAATAAATAACGTCCAAAATCGTATAATGCACTTCCACAGATTCTACACCTAAAATTTATGATTCATTTGTATAATTTAAGAATACCCCTCAATTATATTCATTCACTTACCAACTACGAACGAATACAATAATTGTTCTAAAAAAACGCAAACTGCTGCTTTTCTGCTCTAAAATATCACAATAAACATAACCACAACCGTCAAAACAACAAAAGAATACAAAATGGCAATTGGAAAATAGGCTAATGACGCATACTAGGCAGACGCGCCCTCTAACATATCCTGTAAATAAATGTAAATATGCATATTTAAAAAAGTTTGAAATTTCGCGGTAGCGATTTGACGGCATTTACATCAGCGCTTTGCGGGTGGAAGATACACTACTACAATATTTGACCTTGAGTATTAAGATGGATCCCCCTGGCGTTATTGTTGTCAATTTACTTGTCAATTTATGTGCGTACACGTACCAACAGAAATGTAACTGAGCATTTGCTCTAATAGTCAACACTAATTTCGAAAAGAATCTTGAAAGTTACAAGAAAAGGTTTGAACAATTCATTTTAATAATAATATGAATTATTGTAAATGATCTTTATTATTTTATTTCTGTATTTATGTTATTTGTCTGCATCTGAACTTTCGATCTAAAGGTCAAAACATCTACTAATTGTTATAGTTGCTAATTTCGATTTTTAGATATTTTTATGTATATGAATTTAAACTTGTGCTTTATTGGCTTGTACATATGTGTGTATGTGAGAGAGAGCCTATCTCAAAGATCCCACAACTCAGATGTCTCATGCTCAACTTTACCAAAAAGAATATAAGCTTTAACCTTATCAAACAATCTAAAAGTATTATAAAAAGCTTATTTAACCCCTTCAAAATCAAAAGTAAAAACTAAATAGATTTAGAATATGTATATACTGAAGTGAAAAAAACTTTTTATTTTTTTAAAAGTTATATTTTATTTTTTTATTATAAATGACGATTTCAATTAAAAAAGGCTCATCAATAATTTTACAAGACAAATCAAAAGTAGTTGAAGGGGGTGAAATACATGGCGGTTTTATAAATTTTTTAATTCCTATATTAGCTGCTGCAGCTGGACCAGTCTTAGCAAATATTTTAAATAAGGTTGTTGACACAATAGATGATAAATAAAAGGTAGGTCATTAACTTTAGAACTTCCTAATCAACCTCCAATTCCTTTAAAGAAAACATTGTCTCAAAAAGATAAAGACACAATAGAAAAAATATTAGAGCTCTTATGAATATAACTAACAAAGAAGATTCAGATTGTGAAGATGATATACCAGTACTGTGTTTTGATAAAAGTAAACAAGTTGATAATATTAATCCAACAGAAGAAATTAAAAATTATTAAATATACAAGATCCTCGTTTATTTGAAACAAAATCATAAATGTTTTATCTCTGACGTTAAGTAAATACATATAAAAATAATAAACACCACCAACCACAATTTACATCATTAGAATTTTGAAATTTATAATTATTATGTGTTACTGTATAATTTTTAGGAATTAGAAATTTTTCTGGTAATGAATTACCAAATGAATCAAATAAATTCACTAATTTATTAGTATTATCTATATACATAGCAACCCAATGTGTACCACCAGTATTCCAATCTAAATTAAAAATATTATACTTATTTAAATTATCTATTCCATATGTTAACAATTTATCTGAACTTATGTTTATTTCCTGGTTTGTAATTAATTTAAAAATATTTTCCAAGTCAATATTTGATAATGCCATCTTATTATCATTTTTACATTTATCAATTAAATATTTTAAAATAATATTACTCATTTATAATACTTTGAATAATTGTTGAATATAATTATCACTTATAACATCTGTTTTTTTAGCACCATCTGCTCCTGCATTTTTATAAGCTTTATAAATAACATCTGTATTCCTAATATTATTTTTATATTCATCTTCAGTATTTCTACCAACTGCTTTTAATCTATTTTTATATTCTCTGAAGGATTTGTAATCACATAATTTCGTTTGATAACAAATACCATTTTTATTAATTGTATAAAATCCAGTTTTACTATAATTCTTTAGACATTCATTAATTGTTTTATCATCAATATTAATATAATTTTCCAAGTCACTTATTATACTTTTATGAATAATTATTTCACTATAACTTGATTTCATTCCAGCTGGTATAAATGTACCAGTTTGTTGAATATATATTACATGCTGCTGTCTATGTCTTCCTTCTGTAAATAATGTTTCTGCTAAATCTGTTATACCATTTTTCTTATGTGCATCATCAAATATATTAAGACTGTGTGTTCTTAATTCATTAGGAATACTATCTTTTTCATATCTATATATATTAAAATAAATAAAAGCTTCTTTACATAATTCTTTAATTACTTGAATATCTTCCAAATCATTTCCATTAGGTAAAAAATAATTTATTTCTGAAATAGATTTTCTTTCCATACCAAATATTATTTCTTGAGCAATGGTTGATTTACCAGATCCAGATGGACCTATAATTATTATTCTTTTTGTTTGTGATAATAATTTACCACCCATTTTTCTTTCAATTAATGATCTCAATCCAAAATTTATATTATCGTTATTATTAAATAACTTTTTCTTTGGCCGACCACTATTAGTCATAATTAGTATTAATTAGTATTTATTAATAATTAAACGTCTGCGACTGAGAAGCAAAGTGTTGAAGACAGAGTGATAAATCGCGACTTGGAATTAAATGTATAAAAAATATATTATAATATATAGTAATGTTAATGTTAAATTTACCAAAGTCGAGTAATTCAAATATATCATTAAATAAATCAATAGCAAAATCATTGAAAAATATAACAAATACAAAAGATCAATGGACTGCAATAAATGATGCTAAAAATTATTATAAAATAAATTTAGCAACTGAATATTTAAATAGAGTATCTAAAGAAAATATTTCCAAAAGAAAATTTGTGAAAGAGAAAAAAATATCACAAAAAACTTTAGATTCTGGATTAATATTAATTAAACAAGATCCAAAATTAAGCCATCACAACTAAATCAAAATGCTGATCGATCTATTGATCTCCCAAACGGATTGATGAATCGCGACTTATCGTCTGATACATCCACAAATTCTATTTCCAATATACGTTCAACCGGAGATGAACAGCATTCGTCTGCATTTGTCCGCAAAAAACACGCAAAAGAAATCAAATAAAGAAGGATTGGTAAATATTAATACTATTAAAAAATATAATAATTTAGATGAGGAAGCAAAAAATTTAGTTAATAATGCTATGAAAAATTTGTAATATAAATGGATTTGATATCTTATATACCTAAAGATGAACAAAATAAATGGAATGAAGATGTAAGACCTATTATAAATGAAATTAATAAAATAGAAGATGCAGCAAAAATAATTGGATTTAAACAAGAAGTTATTGATAAGTACATAGCTAGAAAAACTGCTAATTATTTATTTGAGAATTTGCTTATTACAGACTGTGAATTAGAATATGCAAATAATAAAATAAATGAATTAGAATACAAGTTGGACAACTATAATAACTATGATCCTAAAAAATTAACTGAATTTAAGAAATAAAACAGTTGTAGTACCATCAAACATAACTGAGGCTAGGGAACGATCTATAAAAATATTTGAAAGAAACGCTAGAAAAATGAAATCTATAAATGCAAAATATAAGTAGTCAAATAATTAAAACAATAAAATTATTTAATGAAGAGTATCCTAAATTTCAAAACAAATTTTTATCACTTATTAGAGAAGTGAGTAGATTAAAATATATAATATTTATTCTTATTGTGATACTTGTCATAATTATTATTTTATTTTTTGTGTTTTATTACTATGATTATGTTAAATAATTATTTAATCTCATTCTGTAATATTTTAATTCTTTTACAAATCCTTCTAATTCTTCTCTAATCTCTTGTTTCTTTTCTAATTTTGCTACTGATAATTTTATATTTGTTTTGTAATAATTTTCCAATACAGTTTTATAATTTTTCAGTTCCTTTATTATTGGTTTAAATTTATTATATTTATATGATTTTAATTTCTGAATCAATTTTTCATTTTCATCTACTTTAATAATATCATCAGCTAGTACTCTTTTTAAAATATCAGAATTTTATAATTTTATAGAATCCATTATTTCATTTGGTTTTGATGTATCACAAATATATGGTGCAGATGGTAAATCAATACTAAAATATTCAACAGGATTATAACTTGAATTTTCATTGATTATAATATTCTTATAAATTATTACATTTTTATTTAGTATATCACTAGCATAACCATTATTTACAATTCCATTTTTATTAAATATTGTATAATACTCATTTGAAAATAAATTTACTAAATAATTATAATAATAATTTACTTCATTTCCAAATAATACATTTAGAATTTTTTTATTTATATTAATCTTAACAAGACAAACATTTCCATATACATATACATGCTCCTCAAAAATATTTATTTGTTTGTTAATGTGAAATATTGAATATAAATTTTGAACATCTAGTCTAGAATATAAATTATTATAATTTGAATATTTTATTTGATTGTTATTATCATTATTAAACATTAATATATGATAAACGCTATTTAGTAATTTTTCATTAAAATTGATATCATAAAAATTATTTTTAGTTCAGCGCTTCGATGTGAGGTCGAAGATCGATCAATCATTTATTCCATTAATTAAACATCTTTTACTTGTGTAATAACAAGAATCTTAATATCATTAGAAATGAATCCTTTGTTTAATGTAATTTTTAATATTAATCCCCTGCGTTTGAATTAATCCATAAATTGCAGCTGAATATATTCTAAAACTATTTACCTACTTAGATTTTGTTATATATGAACCATTTGTATTGTTTAGGAAATCATCATAATGTTGTTGAATAATATGAGTTTTATTTGTTAAGAATCCATTATTATTTGAGAATGGATATGTTTTTCCATTAGCTGTTATTTCATGATTTGTTGTATATACATCAGGATCTGGGTTAAATGATCCAGTTTTCTCATTATAAAACACATAATAAAGATTACAAGCATATGGAGATGATAAATTAATATTTATTGCTAATGTTGTCTTATTTGATAATACTTGTTCCATTAATATTGAATATATTGTTTCTGGCAAAGTATGTATTTTTTTATTAAGAATTAATGTTTTATCTTTCTTAGATAATTCAATTGCTTGCATATCCATTTGATAAGAATTACATACAAATATTCCATTAACTTTAATACTTTCGGATAGTTCATTAACTAATATTTGTGATTGAGAATAAAAATCATTTCTGAATACAATTGATTCACAATGAACTATATTTGGTTGAGAAAATTTTGCCAACATGTATTTCATTGGAATTCTAATATCAATTCTACCAACAGGAATTTCATCAATATTTTTTATAATCATCTTCGTGATCTTCTATGTCGTCCTTTCTTCTTCTAATGAATGAATTAATCAAGAAAAACGTTCCGGCATAATCGATTGATTCTTCAATTATATCAGCATGATCTTTTTCTTTAAAAACTCGTAATTTAACAGATATTCTATTTATAATTTCTTGAATATAATCTTTTGATAATTTAATCACTTTGTCAGTTGGATTACTGATTGATAAATATAAATTTACATGATCTAGTTGTAAACATGTGTTTGTTCCAAAATGAAATTTTCTTGTTATTGACGCAGATGATTTTAAAGAAATTTCAAATGAATCAGTATATTGTCGTAAAACATTTAATGATGAAAATAAACCTTCTTTTGATAATAAAGACATTTATACCTCATAAAATATTATTAAATCAATATATAATTCTTTTTTAAAATCTACAAGTTCATTATTATTTGTTAATGATAATTCAATTATAAGATTATTTGAATTTATATTTTCAATAGGAATGTCAACATTTGTGATGGAACCGTGACTGCTGATTCTCCAAATAAAATTATTTTCACCTCTAAAATTTTCTTTCAGTAAATTACATTTTAATTCAATATAATAATCATAATCATAAAATCTCCATTGCACATGTTTTAATATTAATCTTTTAATAATTTTATTATCAATCGTCTTCAGATGTTTCATTGATTTATTATTTTGTTTAAAACTAAAGAATAAATTTTGACTTGAAATCATTGATATTTGTATTTACTAATTAAAGATAATACCGAATTTTTAAGTTCTGCATGTTTATCTGGAATGGAATTATAAATATCAATTAAGTGATCAAAAGTATAATTTTTTGGATTAAATAAATCTTTTTTATTTTTTGAACAAAATCTGGTAATTTACCTAAATCAAATTTTATATTTTTTAAGAATGGAAATATGTAATCAGATATTATTCCTTCTCCAATTATAATATCATTCTTATTCGTTTGATTATATAGTAATTCAAATAATTCTTTGTGATTATTCATTTATAAATACTTAATTTAACATGAGTTATAATGTTATTATAGCAATAGTATAATACAATATTTTTATTATTATTCCAATATTTTATAAAATCATCAATATTTTTTATTCCTTTTCCGTGAAAATAAATATTGGGCTAATTGTATCAAAATAAACTACATCATATACTTCATCATCCTGATATTCTATTTGCATTTCAAAATCTAAGGATTTATTAAATGTTAGTAAATATGTAAATATATTTTTCATTTTATGAAATATAATCTCTAAATAATCGGGAGTTTCAATATATTCATTATTTAAATGAAAGTAAGAAATCGATTTACCTTTAGATTCAATATTAGTTATTTTAAAATCTAAATCAGGATTATGTTTAAATTTATGATATGTTATTTGTCTCTCAGTAAAATATTTATTACAGATATTACATTTAATTTTGATGTTTTTTATTTTTCATATATATATCATCATCAAAGGGGAATAAATCTGCTAATATTTTGGTTTCGTTGGATTTTCTTATTAGTTCTTTTTGTTTATCGATACACTCAAGTAAATCAGATTTTTTTCTATATTTTGATAAATTTTTAATTCCCATTGATTTTGCAATAGTTTGTAGTTCATACATATACATTTATTATTAAAAAAAAATTTCAGTGATATATTTAGTCACAATTCAATATAATATAGACCAAATATGTTTCAACTAACTCATTTCGATTTGAAATATTAATAATTTTTTTATGTAATAAATAGATGGCGAATTTAAAAGAGCTTAGGACAATTGCCAGAAATCTAAATATTACTAAAATACATAAACTTAAAAAAGATCAGCTAATAGCAGCTATTAATAAAGTAAGACATGATAACCCCATTATTAAAACAATTAAACCTACATTAAAAAATTTGGAAAAAGTATTAAGAAAAACATATACTGTTAAAGAATTCAATAACATAAAAAAAGAGCAGATAAATGATACTCTTACTAGATTAATAGATGGTAATAAAAATTTATTATTGAAGATTACAGTAAAAGAATTAAAAAGATTAGCAAAGGGTAGAATTGCAAAATACTATAACTTAAATAAAGAATCTTTAATAGAAAGAATAAGCCAAACATATCCAGATTTATTAAATGATTATTATAAAAAAGATATAAATAAAGCTCTTAGAACAATATATTCGAGTGAAGATATTAAAAAAGCAAAAGAAGATGATTGGATAAATAAAATGAAAGATGTTATTAAAATAAATCAACCTAATCAAATATTTGAAGATATTCCAATCAATGAACAACCAATTAGATGTGATGAATGTGGAAAAATGATAACAAAGAAACGCCTTAATTTACACAAATCAAAACATGTTATAACTGATGATGTTTTTGAACTTGAAACAGTTTAAATCTAGAATAGTTACATATAGACATAATAACAATAATCTAAAAATAGTTAATGAATATAGTTATATGGAGTATTTAAGGGAAAGGGCTATTGGATTAATTAGCAAATGGTTGAATAAATATCATAACATAAAAATCAATTTAAATATGGATATACAATTTGTAGATTCAAGGGATCCTGAAAATGTGATGGATCAAGCAATACAACTTAAAAATGTAGAGCTATATGAAAGTGATGATTTAAAAATTATTGGGATAATCAAAGAGAAATATTTACACAAAAAATAGTAGATTTTCAAAATAAAGAAGGATCATTTTGGGAATTGAACAATGAACATAGTTTGCTTATAAATATTAATAAATTTACCCCATTAAGTGGTAGTTCATATATTGAACTGCCTGAGTGGATTAAGAACACAAAATCTTGTATAAATATAAAAAATAAGATAACCAATGTTTTAAATGGAGTATATTATCTGCTTTACATCCTCAGAATAATCATGGTGAAAGAGTAAATCTATATCATAGATATGATCATGAACTCTTGTTTGATGATATTCAATTCCCAGTTAGACTACAAGATATAAAAAAGTTTGAATCACTAAATCAAATTAATGTTTATGTGTTTACATATGAAGGTAATAAAATATATCCATTACTTACAAAAATAAAAAAAACATACGATAGGTTTGTAGATTTATTATATTTCAAAAATGGTGATAATTCACATTATTGTTGGATAAAAAATCTTAGCAGATTATTTAACAAACAAATAAATTCTGATGGACATAAAAAAATATTTTGTAGAGGATGTTTGAATTATGCAACAGATAGTGAAGAATGTTTAAATAATCATAAGTTAATATGTAATACAACGGAAGTATGTTTACCAAACATGCCTTGTATTAAATACAAGTGCTCCAAATGTAAAAAATATAAAACTAAGGATATAAATGAAATAGATAAACATATTAAAATATGTGGTGGAACTATGCTTATTATTCATCCAAACATAAAATTTAAAAATTATCAAAAAATGGTTAAACACACATATGTTATATATTCAGATTTTGAAGCTTTATTACTTTCAATTCAAGGATGTGATCCAAATCCTGAAGAATCATATACTAGAAAGAAACAAATTCACAAACCCATTAGCTATGGATTTTATATTAAAAGCAGAAATGATGATATAGAAAACCCACTGCATATATATAGAAGTGAGGAAGATATTTCTCAACATTATTTAGAAGATATAATCAAATGGGGTAAAAAATTACATATATCACTAAAGAAAATTAAAAAAATGACAGATTTTAATAAAAATGAATTTGATGATGCTGAACGCTGTTATGTATGTGATTGTGAATTTACTAATAATAATAAAAAAGTTCAAGACCATGATCATTATACTGGCAGATACAGAGGTGCTGCATGTAATAACTGCAATTTAAAATTGAAACAGCCAATATTTATTCCTGTATTCTTCCACAACTTGAAAAATTATGACTGTCATCTATTTATAAAAAATTTAGGATTATATAGTAAAAATATAAGAGTTATTCCAAATAATAAAGAAAAATATATTTCATTTAGTATGTGGTATTTAATGAAGATGTTGGCCAAGTTTTTGAACTTAGATTTATAGATTCATTTAGTTTTCTAAATCAGAGTATTAATGAATTGTCATCCAATCTTGAACCAGATCAATTGAGGGAAGTAAATAAATATTTTACAAAATCTGATTTAGATATACTATTTAGAAAAGAAAATAGAAAAATAATAAGGAAAGGTATTTATCCGTATGAATATATGGATTCATATGACAAATTTGATGAAACAAGACTGTCACATATTAAACATTTCTATTCATCATTAACTAAGGAACATTATATCAAAGGGATTATAAACATGCTTTGAAGGTTTGGAAATATTTTAATATACAAAATATTGGAGAATGGCATGATTTATATTTGAAAATGGATGTTTTATTATTAGCAGATATATTTGAAATTTCAGAGATTATGTTAGAAAAATTGAATTAGATCCTGCTTGGTATTTTACAACTCCTGGACTTGCTTGGGACTGTATGTTGAAATATACTAAAGCAGAATTAGATTTATTACTTGATTATGAAATGTATATATTCTTTGAGAATGGTATTAGAGGTGGTATATCTCAATGTTGTAATAGATATGCTAATTCTAGCGATAATAATTCACAAATCAGTTACCTTGATGCTAATAATTTATACGGTTGGGCTATGTCTCAAAAAATGCCATACAAGAATTTTAAATGGATTTATGATATAAATCTTGATGAAATCTTAAATAGTGATAACGAAACTGGATATGTATTAGAAGTTGATTACATTTTCCAAAGGAATTGCATGATAAATTTAATGATCTTCTCTTGCTCCAGAAAATAAGCCACCTCCAAATAGTAAAGTAAACAAACTTATTTGTGATTTCCATGATAAGTGAAATTATATAGTACATTATAAAACATTAAAACTTTATAAAGATTTAGGAATTAAAATAACAAAGGTGCATAGAGGTATCGAATTTACTCAAACTGATTTTATAAGACTTCAATTCTGTACTATACAAAGACAAAAATCAAAAAATGAATTTGAAGTTGGATTTTGGAAATTGATGGTAAATGCAATTTTTAGTAAAAGTATGGAATCAGTTAGAAAAAGACAAGATCTTAAACTTTATTCAAATGAGTTAAAAGCTCAAAGAGCTATTAATAAACCAACATTTAGAAAATGTATAATATATGGTGAAAATCTTGTATTAATTCATAAATATAAAACAATTGTTTCATTTAATAAACCTATATATCTTGGACAAGCTATACTAGATCTATCGAAATCATATATGTATGATTTTCATTATAATGTAATTAAAAAAGAATATAATGAAAAAGTAAAATTAATGTACATGGATACAGATTCTTTAATCTATCATTTTAAAGAAGATTTTAATAAATTTATCAAAGATAATCCAGAGATTTATTTGATACATCTAATTATCCAAAAGATCATGAACTGTATAGTGATAAAAATAAAAAAGTAATTGGAAAATTTAAAGATGAACTCGGTGGTAAAAAGATACTTGAATTTGTTGGGTTAAGATCTAAATCATATGCATATAGAGATAATAGTGTTCATAAAAAGTTGAAAGGAATTAAAAAATCTGTACTTGATAAAGAAATTAAATTTCAGCATTATAAAAAATGTTTGTTTGATCAAAAGGAATATTTTCATAAGCAAAGCGTTATTAGGAGCTATGATCATAATGTATATACTGAGGAATTAAATAAAAAATCATTGTGTTGGAGAGATGATAAAAGATGTATCCAAGAAGATAGTACAGATACATTGGCTTGGGGGCATTGGAGAATTGAACCCAATTGAGATTTATTTCTTAATTGTTATGGGAACAAAATTATAATTTTTATCAACAGTGACTTTTATTGGAAAGAATTCCTCTTTTTTCATAATTTGATAACTAATTATGTAATTAAACATGACCTTTATTTTATTTACATAGTTCTTATTTATTTTATATTTCTTATTTTTTACAAATACGATATAATCAAATGAATTTGTTAAAATATTTTCGAATTTTGAAATATTTGTAATGAGTAGAATTTTATTTATTGGTAGCTTAGGTAATGAGTTATATGAATTTATATGCTTCATTGGATCATTATTAAGTGATTTAATTTCGTTTGCATAACTTTTAACAGAATTCATTACAATTTATTTATATTTAAAATAATTATGTAACTATTTTATTTTCTATCATTGAATTTTTTAGCAAAAAGGTTATTAATGCACTTCTTTTCTTTGACGTTGGACATTATGTTACTAGAACTATTACGTTTATATTACATTCAATATGTACGTTTTATGTTACGTTCCATGTTCACTTTTACATTCGACGTTACGTTCTATATACATGTTTACGTTCACAAAGACATGTTGATGATGATAAAATAAATTTTGAATATTTGAAGGAGTCTATAGCAGATACCCTCAGGTGTAGACTTGAGAGCCACCCTCAAAAAATTGGTAAACAAACGATATTTTTAATGATTTTTCATGAATAAATTAGTAAAAACAGCAGTAAAACTAGAAAATATAGTTATTTTTAGAGGTTCACGATTTCGTGGTATTTCAAAAAATTGAATTTTTCATGTAATATTTAGGTTTGAATGAGTGAATGTGTATTTTGCAAGAGAGTGCGTTTCATCCCATTGATTTGTTTTTGAATCTTCAATATTCAGGAACCAATCCAAAATATTATTTTCAATACTAAAAATTATTTTTCCAATTCTAAAAATACTCATTCACATTTTAGAGGATCAATATTGACACAAAATTTTTATTAGGGGGTCCCAAAATGAGGCCTCCTTGGGTCGGTAAATTGAGGACCCTGAAAAACTATTTTTTTTTTATTTGGAACAAAATATACTGGACCAGTACTGGTAAATTGACATCTACTGTACTATGTAGGCGCTGTCTCTCTCGCACCGACGGGATGGTTGTTTTTTTAGAGATTTACTTATCGGTGTTTATATTAACGAATTCCACTCGTAAATCGGTGTTGTATGGTATTCCGAAAGTTGTGAATATGTGAATGTGAACACACTCGTCTAATTTTTGTCATCCGTAGTACAGTGCTACAGATATTCTCTGCTTTACATATAACTAAATTTTGATTATTAGAGTATATTTTTAGTTATTTTTTTTAGATATTCATTTTAAACAAACAGAAGTAAAAATCGCCTAGTATCCCATAATTTATAAACTTAGCGTTTTTTCTTTTTCACCAGTGCAGTGGCGTAAAATAGTAAATACATTCCCGTAATCACCGCATGGCCTAGGCATATGAGGATGAGGAGTACTCAGATATTATTGTTAGCAATATTTTACAAATACACAGAAGTAGGCAAGGGGCCCCAGACAAAATTATGCGGGGGCCCATACGATTTTGCGGTACGGCACTACTTTTCACAGTGTGCTTTTGGCACAAAATATTGATATCGCCAGTGTTACTATTTACCTGCCCATATTGTTGAAGTATGTAATAGCCTAGATTGTTGATAGTCCAGATGGTCATAGAAATATTTTTTTTTTGTCTGAAGAAAATGTATTAAAAATGGTTATCTCACGGAATATATCGGTTGTGTTTATAACAGTGCAACAGTACTGCACCTTTCCCTTTTCGTGCTTCTTTGAAAAATGTTCTGATATACATTCGCTGATAGACGCTGTTTACTATAAATATTAAATTAAAGAAGTTTATACGACTGCAAAAACAAAGATACACAATCAGCTGTCAGATCCTTTATGAACAGATAATTGATCTGGACATTCAGACGCTATTTATGAGATCTGTAGGGAATATCTAGGTTGAATGAGGTGTGGAATAAGTGAGAAAGGGGACCAGCTTCCTCGGTAAATGAAATAGCCTCGGGCAGTTTAGTAATAAAGTATATAATGAGGAAAATTGAAATTCTAACTCATAAAAAAGTAACAATTCGGGGCGATAAGGTATTAGGGGCTAGAAAAGGGATAGAGCAAGTAGAGTGGAGTAAGTGCCTAGTGAAAACGCAACGAACGCTCTCTTATACATGTAAGATAAAGGCTATTTATTTTAGCAGACGAGGTGTATTATTGCAACAACCTTCAACAATTTTGAGGACTGTAACAGTATATGTTACTAAAATATCAAATTATTATACAGTTTTTTTCATATGTAATCGAAGATAGTACGTTAGCACGCTGCCGTAGAAAGTATATGTTTGCAATATTTACCAGAGCATTGTAATTATTATAGATCTCCGCCAATTAGTTTATATTTTGACAATCACAAAATTCGTAACTTTCAGTAACGACATTAGGTTCCAAATGACGTAACAACTAGTGCTGTAAATATTGGGATGATTTCAATAATCGGAATACCCGAATCGAAAGGCTATGATATTCGGAATAATATTCCGATTCCATATTCGACCCGACATATTCGCATGATTTCAAATATTGCAGATGATATCTAAAAAAAAGTCTGTTCTTTGAATTACACAAAAAAAAATCAGACTCATCCAATTTGAAATCATCCGATGTCCGATTTCGGAATCTAATAATCGGAATCACATTCCGAATCGGATTCTAAGAATCGGAATCAACGAATATTTTAATTCGGAAACTCACAACACTAGTAACAACTCGTTAGCATTAACGAACTATACATATATCATTTTCGTCACACGAAAATCGATGTCGTTGGCAAGAACAAAGAGTTAATGTAGAACATGAGTTTAAACAATACGGTAGGCTATAGGGAGAATATGTTATAAGCATTTGGCAGTTCGTTACAAGTTTTGTCAGATCCTAAGGTTAGCTCGTTTATTACTTCGTTGAATTCATCGACCGTTGGTTCTTGTACTTCTACTGTTTCTTCTTTTTCTATTTTTAAATACCCTTCTTTTTTTTTTATCCAGAATTACATCCTTTTCCTTTGTTTGTCTTCCTATTCATTGGCATAGTTTCGAGTTTTTGTTGTCGTTTTCAATATTCGTCAACATTACCTGTACAAGTTTTCTTTTTCATTTTGCATTATTTTTTTTGTAATATGCTTTCTGTCGACCCTGTTGATGCATTTTTCAGAGTATTCGAATCGTGTTCTATATTCCTGCTCAAATTCGTATCTACTATTAGTAAATAATGATCGGTATCCAAACTTGTGCCCCTGAATGTTCTAACATCCTCTATATACATTGCTGTTTCTCTATTGATCAATATATAATCTATTTGGTTTTCATAGAGCGCTCTTGGACTTATCCAAGTTACTTTATTTTCTTTCCCATGCTGAAATATGGTACTTGCAATGATCATGTCTAGCTGCGCTGTTAGGTAAGATAATCTCATGCCATTATCAGTTCCTTTCCAGCAACATCCCTCAAAAATTCTTTTCCTATTTCGCGTTGAAATCTCCGATCACTATTAACTTGTCACGTAAATATTTTCGCGCAATATTTTCGCAAACTTCTTTTAGATTTTCATAAAATTCGTCTTTTTTTCTGCTGCACTGGCTGTTGGAGCATATGCGTTTATTATTGTAATATTTTCCGTTTTATTTTGAATAATTATGTATGAAATTCTACCATTTTTTCTTTTGTATATTTCTAAATATTATACTTTATCCTTGACAATTTGTAAAATATATGTGTATAATATATTTTTTTTCTATAATTATTTATTTGGAGAATGTTATCTCAACCGATGACTGTGCGTCGTATTGCAATTTATTACTAGTAATACCGTCTCAATGGGATCATATATATAGTATAAATGATGAAAAAAACTTTAATAATCATTCTATTTTTATATAGTGATTATATACTACCAAGTGATAAAATTTATTAATTAGTAATAATAAAAGTATGATTTGTGTGGCAAGTAATAACAAAATCTGATTTTCCAGAAAACGCCCAGAATCAACATTTGTTACAGTAATTTACAAAGCTGCCACGTTGTAATTTCATATTAAATTTAACAAATAATTTCATGAATCTGATATGATCTAATTTTTAAATTTCAAAATTATGGAATTTTTTAAATAAATATTATAATATGCACAAACTGATTTTCGAAAAATTTGAAACCTAAACTATTCGAAGTATTCATTAACGTTTTCAATTTTTTCAAATTTCTATTCGAAAAACCCCATCGTTAGCGTATATTTGCATTTTAAGAAAAACTAATTGACTACATCTCGAGTATATTAGAAATTCTGTCAAGTACAGATACTGGAGTATACAAATACAGATGTACTCACTAGTACATGTTTCCGACGGCATTATATATTCGAATCCTTAATTCGATTACATAACATACATATACTCCAGTGAGCGTACGCTATTTACTTGACGAAAATCACTCTGAAATGGCTAATAATTCCTTTCATCATCCTGCGCTATGGTAATATAAAACAGTCTTAACATTTAGTTTACGAAATACATACCTTTTGAAAATTATGAAGGCATTGGGTATAATCTGATGCACGATTGCAGTTTGCTTCTGTAGAATTATCTGTAACTATAAATTATTTTAATAAAGTGGTCGAAACGGCTGTCAGTTCTAGAAAATTCAGGCATTTTGAAGAAACATGAAATGAAAAAAATATATAGGTGTTATTAGGACTTTAGAATGTTATCAATGTCCAAGAAATGGAGCCATATAATACTAAAAAATGTGCGAGTTTTGGGATGATTAAAAATAGAAATATCTTAACTTTATGAACCCTATTAGACAGGACCCACATAGCATTATTTGCTAGTATTAAATTAAAAAATTGTCTACGAACTTCATTTTGGTATCGATATCGGTAAAAAGTACAAAAGAAAAATAAAAGCAATGAAAAAATGTTTTTGGATAAATGATACTTTTCGTCTTCTGTAAAACTAAATTGAAGAAGTTACTGAAATAACTGTCATTTTGTTCCATTTTGAAGCGATGATCAATTAGAGTGCTTTTTTGGTCTATTTTTATATCCTTAACATTAATTTGAAACGAAGCACTTTCCTAGAATAAATTATACAGAGAGATTTTCATTGATTGTCATAAAAACTAATACAGGATTTAGCCAGATAAGTATGTGAAATGACTCCCAGAAGGAATTTTTGAAAAAGAATTGTCATATTTATTGTCACATTAGCGAAACTGTAAAACAAAAGTACACATAGATAAGGTAACTGTACGCAATTATTTCTCTAATGTTTGTTATATTTTAATCAAACGGAAGTTATATGAGGCATGACATGGAGTTCTTTACCGTCTGAATTAATCTCTCAAAAGTGCAAAGATTAGCATGCCTATGCGTAACGGGTTATGGGAACCTCCGTAACAACAGTTGTCGAGGTAGTATTGGATCTTACCCCACTCCACATTGTGGTAGAGGGCGTGGCAAAAAGAACCACACTCGGAATGATCAAGGAAAGAACAATTAGGCATATAGATCTCAATTTCCTGACGCTGATCAAACCCGGGACCAGCCCCATGATGACATATTAAAAAATTCAGCTTTGTGGAAGAATTTACAACAAAACTTAATAGCAACTGCGAGTGGGATCAAAACATCATGTTGAAATTGAATGAAATGCCATCAAGTGGATTCTGGATTGTTGGTTGGGAAGGGTGGCTAGCCACGCGCACTTAGGCCACTCTAACCGGGCCCATTGTGCTACCTTCCCTAGGCGGCGTCACTCACCCGCAGCCTACTCGAGCCAAACCACATAAGATGTGCTCCGGTGTCTCGTATCTAGGTACATGCGTGAGAGGGCGCCAGCCAAAGCATGCGGTTGCATGTGTTTATTAAGTTTGCAGTGGCCATAATAGCCTACAACTTGACGTAGTTTACTGCGAGAAAGCAGACAGTATCTCGCTGTCCTAGACGACAGCCTGGGTATGGCTTTGCGTGCCTGACAGCAGGTGGTTATGGATGCCCATCTCTCCTCGTGTAGAGTAGTGGTCCACTGGTTTATTAGGGTATTGAGTGTAGCCGAAGAAATGGGAAGAACAGGCTCCGGTCCCACGTAAGGAGAACACGAACCCCGTCTCGCCAACCTATCGGCAGCCTCGTTTCCCAGATTACCTTTATGACCTTTAACCCATCTGAGTACCAAGTCATTATCAATGGCGGTCGCTTCCAAGGCACTATGACACTGAAGTACTAGGCCCGAAGCGATCTTATAACTACTAAGGGCTTTAAGGGCAGTTTGGCTATCACTGTAAAGGACAATGCGTCGTCCCTTAATGCTCCTTGCTAAAATTTCTTCGGCACCATGCAGGATCTCCAAAACCTCCGCTTGGAAAACCGTAGCGACCCTACCTAGTGCCAACTCTAAGTTGAACTTGAGGTCTGGAGAGAAAACTCCCGCACCTGTCCCTGTTTTTGTCTTTGATCCGTCTGTATAGACAGCAATCGAAGGCAGTGATTCGACATTGGGGTCGACATGAACGCGGTAGTGTCTGCCGAAAGCAAACACAGGAGGCACACAGTCCTTCGCGGCACCCAAGAAGAGGCGTCTTAGCGACGCCCTCATGGATGATGCGCACGTGGCCGCGACCCCCCCCACTCCCCGATCAGAAGACCCCGGGACCGCAACCTTATAGCCGCTCCAAAAGCAGTCTCCTCCACGAACAGATCCAGGGGAGGGACACATATGAGGACTTCCATTGCCGCCGTCGGCGTAGTGTGCATTGCCCCTGTAATGCTAAGACATGCTATGCGCTGCACATGCATCAGGTCATTCCTGGCTACCACTCGTCTTACCCTTGGCCACCAGACGAGGGCACCATAAGTTAGCATGGGCTTAATTATGGCAGTGTACAGCCACAAGGTAATTTTCGGGGAGAGTCCCCAAGTCCTACCCAGCACGCGGCGACACTGCCAAAAGGCCTTACACGCTTTCTCAGCTTTTATTTTGACATGTTTGCTCCAGCTCAGTTTTCTGTCAAAAGTGATACCCAGATACTTGACTTCGTCCGAGAAACCGAGAGCAGTGCCAAACAGTTGTGGTGGGCGAAGTTTTCCCACCTTTCTTTTGTTAGTAAAGAGTACCATTTCTGATTTATCTGGGTTTACAGAGAGGCAACGTTCTCTACACCAATTTTCGAGAGACCTTAGAGCAGTCTGCATCAGATCGCAGAGCACGCTCTCAAATCTTCCATCAATGAGGATCGTTATATCGTCCGCATATGCAATTGTGTAGAAGCCAGATGTGTTCAGCCCACGAACGAGGTCATCTACCACAAGGTTCCACAAAAGTGGTGACAAGACGCCTCCTTGGGGACAGCCCCGATCTACGCGCCCCCCTCAAACTGGCACCTCCCACACTTACTTCTATTGCCCTTTGCTCTAATATACAGTGTAGCCATCCTACAAGGGCCGGCTCAACACCGTGTCTGGCTAGGGCACTGACAAGGTTGTTGACGGAAGCTTTATCAAAAGCTCCTTCTATATCTAGGAACACACCCAGGGTAGACATTTTATAGTCCAACGATCTCTCTATCCGCCGCACCACAGAGTGGAGATGCCATCAAGTGGTACACTAAGCGCTCCAAACGGCAGAGGGAACTGGAACAGGAATGTATGGTTCTAGAATCAAGTACTCCGAAAGCTTGAACGCTATTGAAAAATGCATTTAGTTCAATATTGACAGGAATTACCGAAAGCAAGAGATCATCGTTATGTCTGATAGTCAAGCAGCCATCAGTGTGCTGAGCTCACATGAAATCAGTTCCAAGATGGTCTGGGAATGCTTAGGGAAATTAAGCGAGCTAGGCAAAGGAATAAAGTAACCCTCTTGTGGGTTCCGGGTCATACAGGAGTGGAAAGAAATGAAATAACCGGTAATATTGCAAAAAAGGGTCTGGAATACCTTTTGTAGAACCTGAACTATTTTGCGGGATAAGTAGCAGTACAATACTGAAGAAATTGAAAAGCGAAATGGAGCAGAGAAATCCAATTATTGGGAGAATCTCCAGGGAACGAGGCAAAGTAAAACTCTTCTGAGAATCTATAACCAGATAAGGTGTATAGAATGCATCAACCTGAGTAAAAACAATATTGGCATATTAATAGGAATACTTTTAGGCTATTGTAAACTGAAAGAACATCTGAGTAAGCTTGGATTCGTAAAGGAATCTGAATGTAGATTTTGTGGGGAATAGGATGAAACACCCATTCATCTCTGCTCAAATTGCGTAGCACTATGTAACACTCAAGAGCGTTACACCTAAAAGCATGTGAAATCGAAGAGGGACACTTACTTAACCTGGGGCCTTCTCATATCTTACACTTTCAGAAAGGAATAGCATTGGAAGGTCAGCTGTAAAACAGCAAGAATAGAGACACAATAGATCTCTTAGGTCCCAGTGTAATATCATCCTCCGCTCATACATATATACAGTTTCTTTTTTGTTATTTTAAGCAATAAATACAAATAGACTATAGGTAGTAAACACGTACAGCATAAAATATATTTACACTATGTCCCCGAATTGAGTTTACAATAGGTATGATTGACCAATAATTTTCGAATTGGAATTTCATATTTTGGGATCTGCTTGATCTGAAACTTAGTTTTAGTGTACTTTCGATTTTTTAAACTCAAGTATGCCCTTACAGTTGAGCAAACACTATTTTAGCCCTAGGTAAACTACCTTTTCCGTTCACAGTACGCCAAAGTGTTATTAAGAAAAGTTGTTCAGAATTAAAAGTCATTGCGTTATGCATATTTTCAGAATGATCGGCCTACTTTGATAAAATCCAGTATTGCTCAGTATTGCAAATGAAATAGCGATGAGGCTTAGTAATTACAAAAACAAAAAACATCGATTACATGTCAAGTGTTTATTGTAGTATGACATGTGTCGTTATCTTTCATATCGTTGAAGTAATATCACAAAACTGATTTTCATTGCGAACTAATGACAATATTTTTGCAATAAAATGCTAATGTTAGAACAGAAAATATATTTAGAAAAATTTTATGAAAAATTTCCAGATATTTATGTATCACGTATGGGTGCTCAGAAGCTTATTAAGAAATTTTTAAGAACTGGCTCAGTACTAAATGTAAAGAAAACTAAGAGAATGCATAATGAAGACGATCTACTCTACTAATTTTAGATTCGGTACAAAATGATCCAAAATACAACGAGTTTTGAAAGACCGGAAGATTTATCCATACAAACCCATTTTTAATCATACTTTGGAACCAGGAGACGAAGCAAAACGTCTAGTTTTCTGTTTATGGATAGGAAGCAAAATAGCAAGTAATCGTTATTTTTATCGAAACATTTTGTTTTCTGACAAAGCTACATTTTCTACCAATGGAACTGTTTCCTCCCAACATGTTCGATATTGGAGTGACACTTATCCTTTGTTTAGAATTACAAATCATCGGCAATATTTTGTTAGAGTCAATGTATGGTGTGCTATTTCGTATTATGGAATAATAGGGCCATATTTTTTTTTGATAACGTTAACCAGCATACATACTTAAATATGCTAGACTATTTCTTCGATGACGCTGTAGGTGAGTTGCCTCTCAATTAGCGGACGTCAATGTATGTATTTCCAACACGATGGTTTTCCGGCGCATTATTCACAAATTGTTGTGAATTGGTTAAATCGTAAATTTGGTCACCGTTGGATTGGTAGGAATGGTCCAGTTTTATGGCCCCCAAGGAGTCCAGAATTGACTATTGTGGGGACGTTTAAAACAAGTAGTGTATGCAGAAAATTTACCCAATGATGCCGAGGTATTAAAAAATCGCGTAAGAGATGCTATATCCGCCTTACCAATTCAGGAAATCCGGAATAGCTTTAAGAAACTGCGACGGAGGATTGAATTATGCAACGACGAAGGTGGAGGGTTACTAGAATAACTTAATACTTGTTTTTTGTTTTAATAATTTAATTAAAAGTTTTTTATATTTTTTTGTTTTTGTGATCGTTAACCCATCTCAAGGTATGATTGTAGTTTCAATTACAGATTTGTTTTTTTAAAGTCAAGCTGACACAAAGTTGACACAAAACGAAGTTGAAAATGAAGTTGACACGAAAGGAAACTGAGCAATACTGGATTTTATCAAAGTAAGCCGATCATTGTGAAAATATGCACAACGCATAACTTTTCATTCTGAACAACTTTTCTTAATAAGCCTTTGGCGTACTGTGAACGGAAAAGGTAGTTTACCTAGAACTAAAAAGTGTTTGCTCAACTGTAACGGCATACTTGACTTTAACAAATCGAAAGTAAACTAAAAATAAGTTTCAGACCAAGCAAGGCGGAATCCCAAAATATGAAATTCCAATTCGAAAATTTTTGATCAATCATACTTATTGTAAACTCAATTCGGGGACATACTGCATAATATGTCGATGTTAATTGATGTTTAATGAATGGCAGAAGCTTCGTTCTTCTAACGAGACTAGCTTTCCAAAAAGAAAAAAAAATAAACAAGGGCTGCTTGATGCATATTTTTCAATTATTTCAAGGTCTATATGGTGCGTACTTTTTGACACACGCATTTTAAATATGCTTTCTGTTGTTGTATTTGTTTTAATTTTAGATTATAACCCTAGTAATCAAGTAGGTAAGTAAGTAACTACTGCAATAAAATTTTTGCAGTATGAATAAAGATATGTCTATATTCTCTATGATTATACAGCTTTTTTATTGAGATGTATAATGTGTGGCATACCCAATTACTATCATTGAGGTATGCTAATAGTTCTAATAAATTCGTCAATCGAACGTCATGGTAAATTACCGTCATATTTTTTGTTAAAGAATCATTTACAATCTTTCTGCATTTATTAAAATTTTCTTACTTTTTCCAAGCATATCGAAACATTTTTCAGCGTGTATTATCAATTCCCCTTGATATTCTTCGGGAGCATTTTTTAACCATTCTTGAACTTTTTGAAGTTCCAGTGCCCCGTTGTCGTTCATCTAAATTACGAATTTTAGTGGTAATATACATACCTACTTATTAATAACATCCTGCCTTACCATGCCTAAGTTTTGTAATATGCAAAGGTAGTAGTCGCACTAAAATTATTTTTTTTATTGTTTAATATCATAAAACCTATTTAGGTAGGTACATTACATTTAAAGGTTCTTCCCGTGCGTTAGGATCAATACCCAATTTCCTTTTAGCAGTAGCAAATAACCCTGTTGCTTGGTGTTGTACTCTTTGGAAGAAGGTTGTCGATGATTCTAGACAACGATTTTCGGTATCCGTTACTTGTTGAACAGCCGTGCACGTTTCTTCACATTGCTGCGTATTTAAAGAATAAATTGAATATTTACGGGTTATTATAAAAAGAAGTGCTTACGGTTTTAGATATAGATACAAGAATGCAAAGGATTACGACGAAATACATGATAACTCAGCTCAGTATGTTTCAACTGATGAATAATAACTTCGACAGACAATTTGTTTATGCTGGCCTTGCTCTTGTTAATGGTTGTTTTTTTTCTTTTAAATTAGATGCTAATTTACCAAATTATAGGGAATTGTTGACACGAAATTTATATACAAACATTCGTATTTAACAATGTACTGGTATGTAGATTTTTACAAATAGAAATACAATGCCTAAAATATTGATATTAATAATATCAATAACAAACCTAAATATATGTTGATTTTCTATTGCATGAATACATTTTTTTCATATATAAAAGGGCGCAATTGAATTTAGAGCTGTTTTAATTCCTTTTAAAAGTTACTTTGCGACCATCCATTTAAGGTGCCTCCACTTTTAGTTCAATATTTGATTACTAAACAGATGGAATGCACAGATAGTTTTGCTTCCAATACACTTTACTTATCAAAAGCTAAATAATTACAAATCATCCTAAATCCCGCGCTCCACCAAAAGATAACAATTGAAATGTTCCTATTTTAACTAAATAATTTCCCTATGATTGTTAATAATAATAACAAAAGTATAATACAATACGTGAACAACAAAAAATTAAAAATCACAAACTTTTTTAGTACATAAAAAAAGATTTTTATTAAATTACAATGTATGCGACATATGCCGTTGTTAATACAAAATAATACCAGTATTTAGTTACATTTCTTCCAGATTTTAGGAGATAGGCGTAAAATCCATGATAAATTAATTACGCTGTTTAAGCTCCTGGAAACTTCGACGGACACGACAGCGAGGTCAGCCGCTTAGAGCTGTGGCGGCCCGTGAAAATATTGAGTGGTGGGCCCAATCTCCGACCAACTCCCCTCTCCCGTTTTTTTTTGCATTAATTTTATAAAGTTTTGAATGAGTTTAGTTCAGCTGGCAGTAATTTATTTCCTCGTTTATTGCTCTCTAAAATAATACCCACACAAAAAAAAAATAATGTAGACAAATTTAGAAGACAAAATGAAAAATACATTAAGTTCTTATCGGGAATACTTATCTACTTAAGTATAAATACTAACGTATTTCTTTCAGAATAGCATATATTTAGTTTTTAAACTGCACGTAAGTACATGAGTCACTTATTTAGTTCAGGTGTTTTTGTGATTTTATATCGACGAAAACATAACAGAACACAGAGCACATAAATTATTTAAGGGAAGATCGTCGAGTAAAATATAATGGATATTTTATGCATGACCCCACGTATTTCTTACAAAGAAAGGGAAACACAATTTTTATTTTCGTTCTTTGTTTACCTGAGCAAATGGCTTGTTCTTTTTTGCTTACACACTATTATGATTTATTTTTCAAGAATAACGCTTTTGTTATATTTATTATTTAATTTTTTATAATTTTTACCCTAAGAAAGGTGAATGGTAGTTCACACACTAGTTATTACCCCTCCTTTGCCTTCTCTGGACACTCTGTAACCGTTTGGAAAAACATAACATCAGAGTGCCAACGGCATAGAATAAGAAAGGCTTCCTGCCTTAGATACTTAGATATTCCTCCTTTTCCTTGCTACTCATGCTGGTTCTCACCAAGAGCTCGATCTTCGACCACTGTTCTGAACTTTCAATCATAGTAGGGACCATATTGTTTGGAGTCAGCTCCAAGGCCCAAGTCACGAGATGTTGTTAGTCTAGCCGCGCTCCACCTAGCGCAAACAAAAAGGGTGTGCTCCACAGTGTCGATATTACAAGAGTACACACACTCGTCGGTACTGTCCTTTCCAGTACACTTTATTACTATAATTAATAAATATTAAATAATCTTGAACCCAATTTTAATTGCGGGGAAGTGTCTGACTAACACGCTTGCCTAGCGTGATAGTGGGGGACGCTTCCCGCACAGTGCCGAGCACTAACGAGATGACTCGGAACTCGACTAGCCAACGGGCAGCGGGTCACGAAACGGCTGGCCCCACTCCAATGTAATTTTTGCGTATACTGGGATTAGTTCCGCGCGGGTACCTGCAAACGTCTACAATTCGGGGCCAATCTAGACGTGGCCCCAGTTTGGCGCATGTCTCTATAAATAACTACAAAGCGCGTTTGGTCGCATCAAATCATGGAAATCGCAACGTTCGTTCTGTATTTAAATGTGTGTCTGAGTGTACGTATATTGATCGGTATTTTTACAGAAAATAAAAGCTCCTTAATGATTCATTTGTGATTTGCGATGGTGGGACTATGGCACCATGGCTCTTTAAGAGGTCTAAGTCTTTTGCTTCGGATTTGATAAAAACGTACATGTCATGCATTTTTTAAATACCAACGAAGTGAGGGAACGAATAATTGCATTAGGCCCGTTTGCAGCAACGTGTTAAGCGTGATTAACCCGCACTTTGAAGATGACATTTAATTTTTGATACATATAGTGAATGTCACAATCCAAGCGTCACTCTTAACGCGTTGGTGCGAACGGCCACCACTGTTGCAAAAGACGCCAGAACCAGAAGTCACCAAGACAATATGTATTAAATCCGGCAGCTTTAAGTTTTATGTAGTAATAAAATTAATTCTAATTTTAGTACATGTTTTAATTCTTTAATGAAAGAAATCTTTCGAATATAATTTTAATTTGTCAAATAAGTATCGGTTAAGTTGAAAAACCTTGTTTTGCTATTAGGTAGGTATATTGCAGTAAATTAAAATTAATACTATAAAACCTCACGCATAGTTCTCTTAATTACTGTGCAAATCAATAGAAGCTTTAGTAAAAACCAGTTTAGGCATGGTGCCAAATGTAGATTTCTTTCAATCGAGTCTTGTAAACGCAGGCGGCTTTTTGATGTTTTACTGTTCTTTAACGCACAAATATAAGTTAAAATATGTATTATATTTTGTAGGGTTTCATATAACAAGTAAAGTTTTTGGAATTGTGTGCAGATCATTTTTCTAAAACCAAAACAAGGTACATTTTGCTTAAAGGGTTACTACATATCTTTATCCATATGGGAAAACCGCTATTACTACGTATGTCCCTTTTTCTCAGAAACGCCGTGTATGATCTCATTGATTTTTTTATACACGTTATCCAGTATTGTCCCAACAGTTTAAGTGAGAGATTTCATAAAATTTCTAAAGAGGTTTTTTTTTATGAGTTTTACAAAATTGATATTTTCTTCGCTCACTTTTTTAAATTTTCGAATTTTTTTGTTTAAAGAGCAGAAGTTTATTTTAAAACGCTTTATTCAGTATATTCTCTATCTAATTCTACATTTAGAAAAAAAAAATATATATCGCGATACTTTGAACAGGTTGTGAGAAAACGGGACAAGTATGTGAAAAAGCACAAGCGAAGAAAATATCGATTTTGTAAAACTCAAAAAAAAGTCTTTAGAAATTTTATGAAATCTTTCATTTAAACTGTTTGGACAATACTAGATAACGTGTGTAAAAAAATCAATGAGATCAGATACGGCGTTTCTGAGAAAAAGGGCCATACGTAATGGCGGTTTTCCCATATGGATAAAAATACGTAGTGACCCCCTTAAGTGATCCTAATGACAGTGGTCATTTAGAAATTTTACAATAAGATTTTTTTTTAATTTCTGAATCCTATATATTGAAATTTCTATGAACAATTTATGTAAAAACTAAATGAAATTTACTTCAAAATAAATGAGATATTATAAAGAAACACACAATTAAGGTTATTTATTTCAATTTTTTATTGGGTATTAGGTATATATTTACAAATATTACACTTGATTGAATTCATTGTACCTATATCTATGCTGTATTAATTTTGTTTGTAATGGTAAATCGATATAAGTTTTTAGTTGTTGTAATTATCCAATAGCGTGTATAATCATCGCTTTCACTTTATTCCGTATTAATCCACTTAAGAAATCGCTGGAGCATTTCTACCATAAATTTTGCTGCCCTATCGAAGAATCCATCTTGTTTCTCTTGCGGGGTTTCGTCAAAATCATTGTTCATGTCATCTAGTTCAGTCTGCCGTCGCTGCCTGTTCAAGGATTTCGAACCAAATTCTTTTTCCAATGCTGCCGATAGTTCTTTATCTTGGTGCAAGAATTCTGCGAATTCATTAGCGAGACTTTCGTCTTTTGGATCTAATAGAGTCGTTGGACGCTGCAAAAGAAAACGTACACTTTAATGTTTGTGGTATTGAGAACGTGATTATTTTGTGATGAATTAAAGATATTCAACTTACACCAGCGACTTCGTTTAAAACGTATAGAAATAGTGTTACACAAAATACTGCTTTGAACATTTTTTTTATTTATTTGCTTGTTAACAGTAGTAAATCGGTGTATCAACTAATTTCATTAAACTGAGCATGCTATAGTTGATGTCACTTATATAGATTTAACTCATCTAACCATGACCGTGGCAATCGTTACGTAAAATAAAATTACCTACCATATTGATGAATTGTTGGTTAGGATGAAGCATTTCCTGTATTATCAGTAAACGCAAATTTGCACATTTGTCATGAAATGAAACGGCTTGTGTCGTTTCTATGAATCAAATTTCAGGGCTGCTTCTTCCTTCTAAGTAATCATTCTGTGAAAAGACATAACGTTGTTCTTTTCATTCTTTTGCGAAGCTATTAAATGTATAATATTTTATTTTCCCAAAAGTTTTGTAAATTGACATTTAATTCTGTCTGTAAAGGTTTAAATTATTTCATTCACAATCATTTCAACTATAATCAAAATTATTATGTGTAAAAACTTGTACAGAAAAATTAGGAAAGTTCTTAATTTAAGACTATATGTTGTACAGGCTTATTACACAAAATTCCAAGGGTATTTCATATTAATAATATGAATTATTTAAGGAAAGGTGTATCGAAAAATCTGCTTCCTGTCATAAAATATACAATTCATCAGAGAAATGTCAACTCGAATATAATATTGCCAAACCTTCAGGACTTTTTTGCTGACCTAGGCCAAAAAGTTTCCGGATGATTCAAGGTAATATAAATCAGTGTTTTTGGGCGGAGGGGCAAAACAGATATTTTCTCTAATCAGCAAATATTATGGTCACACATTTGCAAGTTTTTCTTCCAGATTTGAAATATTCTTTCGTGCTCGATAATACGGAAGTGAATAATTATTTACATTGGTGTTATATACAGCGCGAGAACTCAGTTTCATGATGAGTTCGAGCGCTGTAAATGACCTAACGTACATTAGCTATAGATTTTTTGGTCGAGAAAAATATTCGGAATATTTCATTTAACAAAACACGCACATATCTAATAATATATATAATGCTCATTTAAAATAACAGTGTTCACGACGATTTCCGAAAGTGTAAACAATTTAAAAATATTTTAGAAAAAAAGTAACAATCCAATTATTACGAATCCCAAATTCTTAAAGCTCAAGGGGGTTTCGTTAAGCTGCAAAACTTCTAATTAGTCACTAGTCAGCAGGTATATTATTACAGTAAACTCTGATTCTGGTTGTTCATTTTTAAAATATAAAATATTTTCGTTTATTTTAAAACAAATGAACATCTCAGTTTTGACAAAAACGTTTTGTATAATTAGAAAATATATATTAAGGTTCCTATTCTAAGCATTCGGAGTATTAAGGGAGGATTTAAAATTTATTACGACATTTGTGTTATTGTTTTATGATAAGTTAATTTCATTTTAATAATAACATACTGCTGGGGTTCAATTACAATTTTTTTTTGGAAAATTCATCATACATTGATAATAATTAATAGCGAAGGAAGGTACATAAGCGTGAAATTGTATTTGATGACTGATGCAAATTAGACATTAAATGGATGCGTGCTTACTAAGCAACAATCATTTGCATCTGTAATTTGTAATTCTGCTAATTCTGATGTCACGTACAGTTACGCTTTTATTCCACATTTTGTCATTGCAACGCATGATATGTAGTGTGAAATTCTTAGAAATTCATGGCAGAATAGCCCTGGATCCTAGATTTTGTTTAATAAGTAATTCTGGTAAATACAAGCAGAACATTTTTGCTTACATATTTTGTTATACCTATCATAAAAGCAGTAATACCACCTAAGCTTTTATTTCAAGAATGGCATGTAGATTTTAATATATTATTGTTTAGTTTCAAATTATTGCTTAGTACTTCTATTATATTTTAGTGATTGATAAGTCAAAGCTGCTCTTTCATTGTTATAATGAACTAAAAGTGATGTATAAACAATATTTTCTATCGTAGTTTTTTTCTTGCATGCTTCTGTTTTAGCTAGATTTCATATAAGGTAATAGTCCCAATTACTGACACTTTACGGGATAGAATGATTTCAATGTTTAAGATTCTATATGACATATGAATTTTGATTTTTAACATAAAATAATTGTCCGCGGGATTATTTTCAATCGAAAGTTACGCTAAAACACAGCAAAAGAAACTATTATAGGAAAAAATACAGGAAAGGTGTCAGTAATTGACACATTTACCTTATAGCAATTAACAAAATAATTAATAATATTGAAACGAATTATTTTATCTTCTTATACATCAAAATTGATGCAGTTACGTTTCGACCTAAACTCAGTAATCCTCAAGCTAACCAAAGCGAATATTACAGTTCGTTTAAATAAAATTAGCGTAATTTACCTGTTGGATTACTATACAATTGCTATGAAAACAAAAAAAAAATACACATTAAAACTGAAACTAATCATTACCAAGAAAAATAGAAGTAAAAAAAAAATGTTGATCTGTGTTTATGTATGTTTCTTTAAACCCATTATGTTATTAGAAGATTTGTGTCCTCTTTAGGTCGCCATTTTGCTTATAACGAAACAATTATTCTCAATAGAAATTACCTATAAAATTAGATTTTTCTTAGAAAAGACACATTCAAAAATAAAAAAAAAAAATAATTAACCACAAAATATAGGAATAACAAAAATTGTAATAATTATGTTGTTTTTACCATTTTATAATTTTCCTTTTGTTAATTTTGTTTTTTCCATTCATGCTCTATTTCACCTATTTAAGTTTTGCTGTTTCTTTTCCTTCCTTTTTGTAATGTCCTTCCCCGTGCTCCAGATCAGTATTTAAAATTGCGGTTCCTAATAGATCAATGTACTTTTAATACGTTTGTGGTTGCAATTATTTACGTATTTAATCTGCCTATTTGTACTTTATTAATTGACAATGTGTTTATTCACATAATATTAATTATATAACTACTACTAATAAGGATTCGTAATGAGTAAGTTTTATTACATAACTTTTATGTGTTTTAAAAAATTTACATTGCATTTATTTCTTGATTCTTAAAAAAATATCTTTGAAAAAGATGCATACAAAAATAAAACTATCCTTACGTTAGAACAACATAATCACGTTATATTTATATAAGTAAATTAATTAAATAAGTGCTATAACTCAAGAATTATTTATTAAAAAAGAAAGAATAATAACACATGCAGGACTTTTGTAGATCAAGAGAAAGCTTTCACTAGGGTACCTATGTATGTATGCATGTATATATTGCAAGGGTGATATTACACTGCGACCTAAAAGATCTATTGTGTCCCCTGTTCTTGCTATTTTACAGTTGGCCTTCCAATCCTATTCCTTTCAGAAAGTGTAGGATATTAGAAGGCCTCAGGTTAGGTTGTCTCCTTCTTCGATTTCACGTGCTCCCAGGTGCAACGCCCTTGAATTGCACAATGCTGCGCAATTTGAGAGGGAATGGATGCCATCCTGTTCCGCAATCTGCTCGAGTCGTTTTGCTCCACCCTTTGTTCCTTCCTTGTGAGGTACTCTCACTTTGGAAGTGGAAGGCTTCTTATGGAGATCCTGCTCCAATCCCTGTTTATTAGCGGTGTCGTCCCGCTAATAAACGTCCTTCCTCCATGGTTGATCCCACGAGTAGCTTGGGAAGCCCACCTCCATAGAGCCCCGCATGCAGAGGTAAGGCTAAATACAATGGGGGTGAGCCAGGTGCCCCAAGATTGGACTAGTAGACTGGTCTTCTATCCAGCCACGCATCCCATCAGCCTAGTCCGCCACCTTAGGATTTAGGTTTTTATTGAGGTTGTCTTCTCTCGGTCCGTGCAGTTAAGCCAAGACCCCCAATCTCTTTCGCGACCTGGTTTAACAGCTGGACTTTCGGTAGCCGACAGCAACAACTGGCATCGTTGTAGAACCCTGTGCAAGCCCTTAGCCACGACATGACAGATCGGGCGAGGGGGGAGTGATTCACGGCAACGGTCTTCATTCACCCTGCTCTGGTTTTAAGCAGAGAGGACGAACTTATAGCCGCCACTAACCATCTCCTCTTGAGCGAACCCTGACAAGATGGCCTTTCCCTATCCACCACCTCGGGGACCTGCCTGGTAGGTACTCTCAACCCCCCGGCACGAGAGTACCTAAAAAAGTAATGCGGATTAGCTTAAAAAGAAGTCGAGTGAATAAAAGGTTGAGAAATATTATAGAAACTCTGTACAACATTACAAAAAATGATGTGGGAACAACAATGGATGTATTGAAGGACATAAAAGGAAAATAAAGAAATTATTAGTAGGGTATAAGAATATGAAAAAAACAGCAATAAGTAAATGTGCCTTCGCAGATGATTTAATGATGTTTGCAAAACATAAGCTAGACCTCTAAAATAATCTAGGGACAATAGAACTCTAAATATTTACATTGAAGAATACCAAACCAGCAATTATTGGAAAAGAAAATAAGAAATAACAAAATAACAAAATCGTGGAGGAAATAAACAAGTTGAAATACCTTGGAGTAGAATAGATATGATGATGGCAGAAACAAAGCAGCAATAAATGAAGAAATAGAGAAAGCATTACACGGAGAGATAGAATAGATTAATTCGAATGAAAAATCAGAGATACAAGACAGATATATGGCAAGTATAATTCGAACAGAAGAGGACAAGACAAAAATCAAGGAATAAATGGAATGAGGTGGTGTAAGAGCGAGGTGTGGACTGAAACAGTGGAAACAGAAACGAAAAATGGGCAAGGTTTAACAAACAGTAAACAACATTAGACGCTCTACACTTTTAGACTTATTTACGGCTTTGTAGATTATATATATAATAATATGACACTTTTATCCATTGCGGCATCATTTCCACTTCCAAATTTCATGAGTCGCTTAACTTTTTTTATATACTTTAACTGAAGCTAGAATACAACATGGTTCACCAATAAAAACTATATACCTATTCATTAATTACGCCGTAATATTTATACTTCTTTTTTTGAAGAAAAATGTTGTGCAACCTATCTTGAAAATCTGCTTTCCTACTTTTTGAAGCCCAAACTCTAGTTCGGGAAAGAAATGAAAACTTGATTTTGAGTTTTCATTTACGCATGGTTTATGGCACGGAATAAAAATATCCATATTTTTATATGAAAAAGGATTCTAATCGACAAAACTATCAGTAAACAATCATTAATAGTCATCAACAGTAATAACGAACAAAAATCACATGTTTGTCATTGGCTGCAATGTATCCATAACTAGTTTTAATGTTGACCACCAGATCGTGTATGTTTTATACCTACTGAAGTTATTTTTAAAAATAAACTTTTATGATTTCGGTATACCAGATATTTTGATAATTATACTGCGCAAGCAGATTTACAAATAAACACTATTTGCATCTGTATAAGATCTTCATTAAAGCTGTATTACATTTTCTATTGTAGTCGCGTGTGTAACCTCATATTTAAAACTTGTTTTAAACTTTTATCTTTACTTTATTTGGAAATCGCAAGTTTCTAAGTGTTTATAGAAAATGAATAATTTAATAGAAAAACGGGTATCGGTTCGATGTTGAGCAATTGAACGAAACAAATTCGGTGATAACCCAAAATTCTAATTCTTGGAGGTCAGCCACACTGACCGCATGCATTATTGATAATGTGTTGCGGCACTTTGCATCATTAACTGTTGGTTGTTACAATTGCGACTTCTACATTTGATTTTCGTGTTTTCTTCTACATACGTGACAATTTGAAAATAGAAATTTGCATGAAACGAACAATTATAAGTTTGAAAAAAGCAATAGGAAGTTGTTATTTTATTTAATTGGAAGTATACAGATTCATTGGTTAGATTGATTTTAACGCTAAAATAATACCACGGGAATATTTAATTAGCGTTATGATAATGATAAGTAAATAATACCGTGATTACACTCTATGTGGATGTAGAAAGGAACTGTCTACTTTCCTAGTAGGTTACAAATATTTACAATGTAGAAATGTGGGTTTTGTATAGTTCGATTGCCCTATAAAAGTATGAAGACAAAGAGTATACGCGGAAAAAAAAATAATTTAGAGCGCAGCAAAACCTCAAGTTCATTCAACCTTGACCAACTGTATTAATATTTACGATCGGTTCTTTATTTTAAGAACCATGTTATTATTACTCTAATACACATATCTAATACAATAAATACGTTTTTAATCTAGTTGCACATTTTTCTAATTTGTATAAGATGTTCTTTTAAATTTTTTGTCATACAATTTATATGTAAGATCAGATGTAGTGGCTTCTTCTTCTGCAGTGCCTTATTTGTGATTTGCGGTCACGCATATTAATGTAACATGATGTAATATATAATTAGACAATAATTAACTGTATTATATTAGCGACCATTGCTTACACCTTTGGTTGCCTAAGTACTTGGCGTTAGAAGTATCGCAATGATTCCTATCATAATCATTTTCATAACCGTAGGCGTATGAAGCATACCTTTTATTTCGTTTATTTTGGCGAGTTTAACTTGAGCGGGTGCGCCAGTTTTTCGCGTTAAGGATATCAAAAATGTAACCGACCCGGTGTCCTTCACTAATTGAGTACAAACGGCCAACTAAGGGCATTGCCATCTGAAGAACTACGGCAAAAATATCGGCAATTCCGAGAGGATGTGCACATATATCAGTAAAAAATAAGCAATTAATGCTACCCAATTGCTGTTGCAATCTCATTATCTTCGACACGGTATTCAAATATGTGTGATTTTTTATTACAGATATGCACTTCGATTGACCAGAAACACTGCTTCATCGAGTTCATTTGCATGTTCTTCATCTTTTTCTCCTCTTCGGTTTTTCTTCGTTTGTTGTCGCAGGTGTCATTGATAGGTTGGTGGTAGCAGAACGGAAAAAACGGTTCTTCATCGACCCAAATAACGGTTAACATAGTCTATATAAGCAGACGGATCCTATCTTGTAAATCAATCATCGACGACGATGTTCAAGTGTGCGTGTATTTTGGGCCTGATGGCCACTTTGGTTTCCGCTCAAATCCCCAGTTTTGGATTTTGTCCGCAGTATAAGCCAATGGAAAATTTTGATATGAATAGTTTCTTAGGAAAATGGTACGAAATCGAAAGATATTTTACGTTAAGCGATATTGGATCACGATGTGTCGTTACGGATTACGCAAAGACTGCAACAGGAAAGATTTTTGTCTCTAACGAATATACCAGCAGATTGTAAGTATTATTTTTTTGACGAATTTTAGATGGACATTTGTCAATCGCATTTCAACGACAAATATAATTATTTTTGATTCTTGTAAAAGGATAAAGCTACTAATATCAATAGATACTTTTAATAATCAATTAATGAAATTGAAGTAATTCCCTTGCTTACAAAAATAACAAAAGCAAACTTTATAATTAGAGTGTGATTACTACGGTATATAACTTTTGTAATTGGTATATATAATAAATGAATACTGGATATAAAGTAATGTGCTTATTGGTATGCTGAAGTAATACTATTAGTATATTTGAATTGTAATACCTGATAATCACCTTTATGCTGTATCATTTACGTTATTAATAACATGTACGTTATCAATAAATATAACGTATTTACGTTATTTCTGTCAGAAGTGGTATGCTGTATCGGATAAGTGTACGTTATAAAATAACATGCGTGTTATTTACTGTACGTTATGTGGAATAAAATAACGCCATGCGTCCCTTGCAGTTATGCGAATAACAGCAACGTTATGAACAAAAGTGAGGTTAAAGTTTACTGAGTTGTCAATAGAAACGAGTTGATTTTTGAAAATGAGTAATGATTTCAAGAATTTGTTGGCTGTTGGTTTATTAGAGCAACTTTTAACTGTTAATGATAACACTAACTGTAAAATAGGCAACCAAAAGGTACATTACATAAAAAAGATTATTTGTATTTTTGTAGGAATAATTCTGTAATTGAAATAGACCTAGACCTGACTTGATCATTTGAACTACTTCTTGATATTTTCATAAAATTATTTATAGGTAGATTGCTAGAATAAGGTGCTTACACAACAAATAGAACCATTCATACAGCAATAAAGACAAACATTAATAGCACTTAAAAGTAGAATATCTGTTCAAACATGGAAATATTATATTTTCAAAGTACATTGGTTACGGATGTAACTATTTTTATGCACACAGTTGTTACCAGAATTGTGGGGGACAACATTTTTAGGTGGCACTAGAACAATCTGTTGAAAGCTGAATAATTCCGGAAGTAAATAATGGACTAGTAAATATAAGGCACTCGCAAGTCAAATTACTAAAAATTCAAGAAGAAACTGTTATGTATGTACACTTTTATATTGTGAGTCGCCTGGAAACAGCTTGTTATTATGAATTAAAAAATATATGTCAGTCGTAAAAATACTTCAGTGTTTTAATCTAACTTAAATATTATATTTAAAAAACGTAACAGAAACCATTATTAAACAAAGATATGGAACTTCACGTAAAAGTATTTGCAACATCTGTCATAAATATATATATTTATATTATTCTACAAACTTGTTTTTAATAAATACACAAAAAGTTTCTTATTATTTAATTTTGACTATGTAGGGATGCTAACATTTAAAAGGAGGTGACATATGTATATGTATCCCAATATGTAAGGTGTTTAATACTTTCACTGATATATAAATTTGCTCGGTTCCTTGGTAGCACTTTTCTGCCGCTCCAATCCAACCCTCTCTCCTCCAAGCACTAACCCCATCACGTTGTTCTACTTTAACTTTAACAGGAATCTCCCTCATATTCTCTTTCTTTGTGGCTATGTTTGCCTCTGCTTCTCCAGTCAAATTAAGTGTCCAAATCTGGTTAGTTGTTTCTCTGTACTGCTTTGGATCGATTTTAAATCTGTTCTTAGTTCTTACTACCTCATCTCAAACTCTGTCTCTCTTTGTGTTGCCTCAGAATATGATGATAAAGAAAAACACTTCACTTATTAATTTTAACCGGGTTTTACTTCACAGCACCCACCACACATTCAACATAACCTAACACACATTTCCTATGTGACTGTTCGCGTTAAAAATAACGTTAATTTATCATACTGAATTGGCAGGAGTTAGAACTTTCTCTAGTAATTAATTTATTAATAATATCCTTGACAGCGTTTCATTACAACAAATATTTCGGGTTTCTTTAGTTTTTTGACATTTTTATATTTTACATATTCCTTGGGTAACTGAAGTTTGACTCTGTAGATGGCGCTCGTTTGGATATTTTGGCGTAAAATAATTCATATTTATAAGTAACAAAGCGGAATTTCGTTCTTCTTTTAATATTTTAATCTTTATGTTCGCTTCTCAAGTGAATTTGTATAAATAGTTTCTTCAAAATGTCATTGTCAACGACACAACACCACTACCACACTAACCGCTACGGTTGCGTCGCAATTATTCTTTCTAATTGACAGAATCACGCATAAAGCTGTCTCCGTTGTTAGACGTTTCCCATCTCTATACTTTTTTCTCTAATAACGTTTTAATTTTTACACGTGGGATAACGTATGGTGATACAACATACGCAAATTGATTGCAACCGTTATGACGATGCTTGCATGTTATACGTTATGTTATTTTTAACGTTTTATGTTATTTATAACGTAAATGATACAGCATAGGGGGGATTATCTATTTTCTTTTCAATATAGGCAAAGGGCTCTTTAAAGACCATTTAATTTTATTATTTACCAGATATTTTATAAAATTAATTTTTTTCTTTGCATTTAAAACATATTAATGCTCGCAATTTTTATTTTTCATTTATTAATATAATTAGACAAATAAAAAAAAGTGCTGCCGAAACCCGGGATTGAACCGGGGACCTTTAGATCTTCAGTCTAACGCTCTCCCAACTGAGCTATTTCGGCTTGTTGTCAAGTTACTTCTATAATTTCAAACTTACAAGCAGTGAACGTTACTTATTTTAGTTTTATTTACATTTTGTGAGTTTACTACTTATATTTTATATTTTTCAATATTTGTTGTGTTTATGATACTAATACTTTTTAGAAATTAGTACTAAAAATGCGTATTTTAATCTAGTTTGCAATGTTCGTTCTGCTAAATATGTCAGATTAATGTTTTCTAATTGTGTTTGTCGTGCTATTTGTGCCAAATATACAAAACTACTGGAGTGAAATAGGAGAAGCGCCACCTCTACGACAATTTTTTAAATACGTTATAGGTGTATTTTATAGAATTTTCTAATATATGTTTACAAAAGTGATATAATAATGTTTTGATCAGAGTATTTGTTTGGAAAAGTAATTTTATAATATTGCAATAAGTTAACTGCAATTTTGGTTAGCCTAATCCTTATTTCTTAATAACGCTCACGCTATTTTTTTAATTCTGTCGTTCTCAATGTAATATGACATACAATCGCGTCTGTACATACATTGGTAAGAACCCTTGAAAACTTTTAATTTGTTAACCACACGACGAAAATTTTGAATATGTTTTACGCTAAACATTATACTAGTGTTTGAGTTGATAACCAGTATTATTTTCAATTTTTTTATAAAACCATATGGTTGTTGTTCGAAAGCTAAAATAAATATTCCTTACAGTTTGACCGCATACATTCAGTACTAATTTTATAGTTTTACTGATCTTTAAAGCAAGTACCTAATTGTTTGAATTACCAATTTCTCTGCAATTCGGTTAGTATTTTCAAATAAAATTAAAATGTGCTAACTTAAACTGCGATTAGTTGAATGAATGCAAAGAAAAGTGAAAACAAGTTTTGTTGTGGCAACATTTCCATTTTTCTCTGTGCAATGTTGTATGTATGTATGTATGTATGTATATAAATGGAAGAATGATGTTACACTGCGACCTAAAAGATCTGTTGTGTCCCCTATCCTTGCTGCTTCACAGCTGGCCTTCCAATCCTATTCCTTTCAGAAAGTGTAGGATATCAGAGGGCCCCAGTCTAGGTAAGTCTCCCTCTTCGATTTCACATGCTCTCAGGTGCAACGCCCTCGAGTTGCACAGTGCTACGCAGTTTGAGAGGATATGGATGTGTGTTTCATCCTGTTCCCCACAAAATCTACATTCAGATTCCTTTTCCAATCCAAGCTTACTCAGGTGTCCTTTCAGTCTACAATGGCCTGAAAGTATTCCTGTAAATATGCGAACATTGTTCTTACTCAGGTTGATGCATTCTGTAAACCTCTTCTGGTTATAACTTCGCAGACGAATTTTACTTTGCCTCATTCCCTGGAGATTGTACCAGTAATTGGATTTTCTCTGCTCCATTTCTATTTTCAGTTTCTTCAGTATTGTATGCTACTTAACCCGCAAAAGGGTTCAGGCCCTACAAAAGGTATTCCAGCCCTTTTTTTGCGAGATTTTCCGTTATTTCGTTTCCTTCCACTCCTGTGTGACCCGGAACCCACAGGAGGGTTACTTTATGCCTTTTGCCTAGCTCATTTGATTTCCTAGGCATTCTCAGACCATCTTGGAACTGATCTCATATGAGCTCAGCGCCTTGATGGCTGTTTGACTATCAGACATGGTGATAATCTCCTGCTTCCGATAATTTCTATCAATATTGAACTGAACACATCTTTCAATAGCGTGTATTTCCGCCTGAAATATACTTGGATATTTTCCCAAGCTTTCGAAATATGTGGTTCTAGGCCCATATATTCCTATTCCAGTTCCCTCTGCCGTTTTGGAGCCATCAGTGTACCATTTGATAGTATTTCTATTCAAGTTCAAGATGGTGTTATGATCCCACTCGCTCCTATTACTGAGCTTTATGATGAATTCCTTCACAAAGCTGATTTTTTTTTGACATGTCATCCCGGTGCATGTCCCAGGTTTGATCACTGTCAGGAAATTGAGGCCTATACCTAATCGTTCCTTCCTTGACCATTCTGAGTGTGGTTCTTTTTGCCACGCCCTCTACTACAATATGGGGAGGGGTAAGATCCAGTACTACTTTAATAGCTGCTGTGTAATGTTAGTACTTTACAACGGTTCATAATGCAAAAGCTTACATTATTATTCATGAAACAATATTTTACATGGTATGTAATTTATCGTATATCGAAACCCCATTGACCTAATACCTAATGTTTATCTAATATTTTTTAAAACAGTAACTCCTGTAATAAACGTGTTACGTACATAAATATTTAGAACGTCTATTTTATGGCATTATTATAGCTAAATCGGCATCGCTACACTTTGCCCATCTTGAGCGATGCCCATGTAATCAAAAAAGCTTTTGATGACTTGGGCGAAACAATTATTCTTTCTGTACATGTAATATCTTATTGCTAAGAAAAGTTTCTTGTTTTAATTTTAAAGCTTAGAAATTAAAACAAACTAAATTCGAGTTTAGAAGTTCATGTGCCATTCTTCAATTCTGATATTTTACTTAAAAAGGGTTATAAAGAAGATTAAGTATTACACAATTCTAATTATTAATCAGCAAATATATAGATTACTTATTCATATATCCTCAAGAATAATTAATTTAGAATTCGTACTTTCTTGATGTATGGATGACTACGATTGGTAAGGCGAATCTACAATTATGAGGAGGCACCACCACCACAAAAAATGCGAGAAAATCTCAAAGCCAAACAAATAACTATGTAGATACAACAGCTATAGAATACATTGATGACCACCGTGTTTGCGCCGGCTAGTGGTTGGTTTCAGTCAACTGAATAAATTATTATTTTATACAAATTATGCTTTTCAGTAGAACATCGTGTTTCTTTAGTTGAAAAAATATAGGCGAAAAGAAATCAAACAATATCTAGATCCTTACAAAATTCTTTAATAACACACGATCGGTTTCGCTTTATTCGAGCATCCTCAGGCCAGCTAAAGAAGTATCATATAATAAGAGTGTGCAACAATTATTAGCAAAATGATATATAAAATTGGAAAAAAAAATTAAATCAGGAAGTAAAGTAAAAATGGTAAAAGAAATTAAAAAAGATACTTACAATTTGGAAATTGTGATTGATGTCAAAAATATTACATACGGCCAAAAAAGGTACCTGCCTCAATAATTTAGAGGCATTGAAAATATTGAGGCAACAGCTCACAGTAGAGACCTTTCGTTAAACTCACAATTAATATTCGAGTCTACCCCCTTTTTCAAATTTTACTTGATAGATGATCTTCTACATATATGGTTTTCAAGTATTCTACCATGTCTTAAGCACAATATTACTTTAGTTTAGTTTTTTCATAATGCATTTCTACCTTTAATTTAAATTTTAGTCTCAGCTTTTTCAGAATCATTTTATATCCTGAGTTCAAAGTGCTTACAATTATTTTAAATAATTTTAAAGTGTTGTTCGTTTTGATTTATGTTTTATTCTTTATTTAGTGTCTGTTTCTTTTTATGAGTTTTACATAAGTTCGATCATCTACTTTGCACTCTGTAATTTTACTCTAATTTTAAACTTTGGCCATTCTTAACTGCTTTTAAATCTAAAAGTATCTTTCATAAATTCTTTTACTATTTTACTTTACTAATTTTATATTATACCATTTTGCTAATAATTGTTGCACACTCTTATTATATGATACTTCTTTAGCGTTAGCTGCTCTGAGGATGCTCGGATAGCGCGAAACCGGTCGTGCGTTATTAAAGAATTTTATGAGGATCTAGACCTTGTTTGATTTCTTTTTCCCTATATTAACAACTCACATAGAGTCAAAAATGGATTTAAAAAAAATAACCATAATTTAACCTTTCAAATTTTATGACTTTTGAGTAAAATGTCACTTTTCTTAGGGGCATATACTCTAATAACATTGATCTTTTAAATTAAATAAATGTAGGTTTTGCTTGGGAGAATTTCTTTCCAACAAAGTTACTTACTTATTCTTATTCAAACAACTTAAACTACTAATGAAGTAATAAAGAGACATTTGTATTTGACTGTATCGAAAACTTTTATTTTAATTTACCTCAAATTCTTTGAGGTGAATTAAAATTTTGAATGAATTAAGCCTCCAGTTTTCATACGTTGTACTAAATTGCTTGATATTTGTCCAATGAAGTTACATTTTCGTAAAACTTTCTTTTATCCAATATAAATATAAGAAAATAAGACAATTTGAATGCTATTTTTTCTATTACAAGCACAAATTCATGCCCTTATTGATTTTATTTACAGAAGTGGTATTACTCGAGTAATTACTGGCAATGTTTTACAAAACCAACGTGATGGGGAAGGCACAATACACGTGAAGTATACCACACAGCCATTATCTTCAGAAGCAACTTTAGTTGTCTTGGACACGGATTACGACTCCTATGCAGTCGTATGGAGTTGTTCTGGACTGGGACCGGTTCACTCAGGTTTGAATTCTCTATACTTTATGAATAGCCACATACTTACATTTACACAATTACAGAAAATGCCTGGTTGTTAACACGCGAAAGATTACCAGCACAACAGCTGCTGCAGAAGGCATATGGTGTATTGGATAAGTTCCGCATCAACAGAGCGTTCTTCGTTAAAACCGATCAAGAAGGTTGCGCGCTTGCGGCATCCGATATAAATGCCGCACAAGGTATAACTTCTGTATCGACAGTAGTGGAGCAAACGGGTGAAGAACAGCGGCAACAGGCGCCTAAGGATAAGATAGTGAAGATGGGTGAAGCGCAAGAATCGCAAAATACAGAAGAAAATCCGGAAGTGGAGGCACAAGAGGAAGATGCTGAAGAAGTTAAGAAAAACAAGGGCGTAAAAACGGTAGTAGAATTAATACAAGAAAATGCTACGATAAATGATGTGGAAAATGATGCGGTGGTTGTGAGAGCAGCGAGCTGTGAAAAAACTAAAAGTGAAAAACATTGAAATTCGAAAACGATGTCTTGTAGCTAAATCTTAATGTTTGTTATTTATTTTATACAATAAATTATTTTCTGTAAATGAGGTTTTCCTTTTCGGTGAGCGATGTAAGTACAAATAAACTAAACATATGCGTATTATTAAAATAATTTCTTGAGTGTAAATTCAACACTAAAGGGTTCTACTTATATTTAAATCGAGATATACATCCCATTACTCGATAAGATACAAATTATTGCGACAGCCTATACAAAAGCCTCATATATACCTAGGTGATTTTCATTGTTTAACTTATCTCTGACTAAGTGTTTAAATGAACCAAAAACTAAATTAAGTTTATGCTTTTCACATTAAAGTGTATAAGCAACACTTAACGAAATATTTGCAATCGATTAAATCATTCACTGAAATTGTTTGCACTAAATGAATATGTAATCCTAGAGTAGTTCCACTCTAAATTTAATGCCGATCTAGTCTCTTAGTATATAAATTTATAGTTATTTGTATCACTAGGACAGAAACTACAGTTTTGCGATTATGAGTACGGTACAAGTATGAATACTCACAAAACAGTTTTGGGCCGTGTGATACATAATGTTTTTTGGGCCGACAAATCTTAATTTTGAATTGAAAATAGAAATTTTGACACTAGGGAGTTGACAGTACAAGTTGGCACACATGTTACATACCTTAGTAGTTGGAGAATAAATCTTTTTCTGTAATTTTCTTTCTAGTTTAATATCTATTTATCAATAATAAGTGCAATGTCATCTTAGCATGGTTGAATGTGGAATCTAGTGTGGCCAACCTTTAGTGACATTTTTGCCTGCCTAAGCAGTGTTTCTGGACGGAGGTGCAAAAACTTATTTATACAGGGTGAACAATAAACGCGGAAGTATTATTAAATGGCCCCTCTATGCTCCGGAATGTGTATAAAAGCACTTCTTTAACATGCTGAGCATGCTCAGGCTTCTATATGAGTTGATGCAAAGTTTCTTTGGGCCTTTTCCTGCTTAATGCGCTTACTGGTTTGGGTGTAGTTGCCGATATGCTAATCATCACGGTTCGCTTATGCATCAGTCGAACAGTTTTTCAAGAGTTCTCAGCATAAATGATGTCAGGAATTGGTCTCAGAGACTTTGCTGCATTGGTCTGTATTTCAGTGCAAAACTTCACTCGGATAACATGCTAATAATAATAATATATATTTGCTATAAAACCATTACAGAAAAGGTCAATGCTGTTATGTATGTAGATATATGCTACAATTGTTGAAAAAGAAAAAAAAAAGTAATATAATAAGTACTTGTAAAGTTAAAATTCGTGTAAAAACATAGAGTATATACAGGGTGTATCAAATAAAAAAGTAAATTTTGCTTGGGTGTTACACGACATATAAAGCACAAACCCACCGAAACCGGATTTCATCATTAAAGAATAAAAAAAAGTAAAATTTAGAGCAAAAAATTCCTTAGTCCGGGCCTGATGCAAGGAAACGTCATGTTAAGCACCCGCTAAACGCGGTATTATGTATAAATACATTGCACTCATTTAGTATTATTCTTAATGGTATGCCGTAAGTTCATTTAACGTCATTCTAAATAAATAAAGGCCCTTGTAAAAATAGCAAAACTGAAGCATTTTAAATTTCTTTTTTTATAAAATAAACATTCCTTATTTGTTAAGAGCATTCTAAGTAAGTCTAAAAAGTATTATTTTTAATATCCTGATAAGACGTTCGAGTTTCACCGGATATGCAACTTCAGTAGTTACAAAAAACGTAAATATTTTTCTTTTGCTTTCTCGAATCGAGAGTTAGTTGTTGATAAACGGTACCACATGAATCTGAGTTATTTCTTTTGGATTTATTTAATCATATAACGCAAAATGAATTGAATCGAATTACACAGAAATAAATGTAGATACAGAAAATTTGCAAACACGCGTTTTTACTATCTATCTATACATTCCCGCTCTTTTGCCGATACATCAAGCTTCGATTTTCTATGAAATCATGATGGTTCTGAAAAGGATCGTTTTTTCGGGACGGGATGAATTTAAATAAAATGTTCGAAGTGGCTTGCACTCCAAACACACAAAACTAACAGCGGTAATGGCTGAATGATAGTGGTATGTGGGGGTATACTCGGGACAGCATTTAGGTTGGGCACAGGTGCGGCTCTAGCCCACGGCATTTATAAATATTTTTTTTCTCGTTAATGCTTACAGGTAGACCCCCTGTGCATTAAGACTTTTTAATTGTATATGATTACAGCTGCTACATATTATTATATTTACCTCTATATCTGATACACCCTGTATACATAAAAGGTTAATGAAAGGTAAAAGAACAAACGACAGTAATGTGACAAACAAAACAACACAAACATATTAAAAAGAAAATTATTATAGGTCACATAAGAAGTCATTAATTTCATAATACTCCTTCTCTTGAGCATTTGCTTTTTTCTTGGAGACAACCAAAGGCAACTTTTTAAAATTTTCCGGAAGGTGATCGTATAATTTCGCACCCCAATGGTTAATTGCTTTTTGGGAACAGGTATAAAGTGCCATCAAAGCATGGCGATTTAACGGTTTGAATAAGTTGACCCGAAGTGTTTGCTTCACAGGCTCTAAGTCCTATACATATTGCAGTCTTGCAGTGATGAATTGATAATTTTTCAATTCAAGGTTGCTGCTCTACCAGGGTACAGTCCTGAAGACTCCCTTCTTGTTGAGGCATTTATCATGAGATCTGGTACAAATTACAGATCTATTATATTGCTTGTCTTTCGTTGAATCCCTCTCAGATTGAAGTTTAGTTCTGCTGTGTAAGTTTCTCAGTCAGCTCTTCGGGGATCACAATAAGGTTCGATTACAAGTTTATACCATCCAATCACCATAATCCATTGCTAGCGTCATTTCTATTATCTTTATGAATGGTGAGATTAAGCGATTGGAGGAATATTGAAGAAGAAGGGAATGACATGGGAGAAGGCGAAGGAGGCGAAGAAGGATGTTAGATTATATACATATGAATGTAGCTTTGCTACCTATATGCCGGGGCTGTTGACAGCACTGCCTTAGGTCGCGTCCAGCGCATTTGCAAAATAGCTAATTATGAGCTGCGATCCGCTGACTTTGCGGCTGGCTATCAGGTCCTTTACTTTTTTAGTTATTGGTAGGTCAGAATTATTTAAAGTAAAATATGTCGATTTGATAGTTAAATGTCTCGGTAGGTATATCTTTTTTCATTGATCTTACTTTCTGTAATAGAAGTTGGTTAAAAGCCGTATTTTTAGGTTTCCTTTAGGTGCTGGGTACTAGGGTACTTCGGAGGTTCGCTAACAGACCAGTTAACATCCGATACCTTTCCTCCTACCCGTTATCTTGTTCCTGTACATTCAGGATTCCTATGTTGAAGATTTACCTGAATACCCTTTACTTGGCAATCGAGGTTTTTTAGAACCTTGAAGCGAATCCTTCGGAGTTTGAAGAAAAAACGCGGTATTGGTTCTTGCCAAGGACCCCAAATGAAGCCTTCCCAATGGAAAATATCGTGTGTGCTGTATCCTTCCCCATTTTCTCCGTTGCTGCGGTTAGAACTGTTACAGCTCTGCAACACTGTAACTGTATCAGTCTTGTCTTTTTCTCCAAAATAGTTGCGTTACTTTCTGGAGTACCTTGCAGAAGAAATTTCCGATGCTACCTCCTGATGCCTCCGCTTAGGTTTATAATCACTGGGGTCTACAGGATCCCAAAAATAAGAAGGAAAGGGTGGTTCACCATTGCGGTACCTTCTGCATAGATATAAGGCTAGTTACTCTGAAAGGACGTCCATTCGTGACATCTTTTGCCACGGCGTCATCCATTCCTCGCCACAGCTCGCATAATACCATTGGATTCGGAACATCTAAATATATAATGTCTATATGACATATTTATCCATTGCCTTGACCACTTCCAACTTGTATTTATATGGCCTCCTCTAAAACCTTTTACCGTTTAGCTTAAAATGTTTGGATTAAATAAAAATATATTTTTTGAAAATTTTAACTGGATAATAGAGCCCTACACGTTTTTTGTTTACTGTTCGAAAAATCATGTAGCAACTTCAGCAATAGCTCAAAAAATTTCAACGTCTTTATTACTTTGATGTATAGGAAGTAAAGAAATTGAAGTTTTATACTCAATCCTCAAAATTTTGAGGATTGGATATAGAGCTTCAATTACTTCAAATCCACGAATCCAGAACTTACAATAATCTTATATACGCACGCTACTTTATACTTTTGTCCTGGTTCAATATATTATAGCTTCATTTCCCAAGCATCGCTGTAAGTTGTGGTTAAAGTAGTTAGAAAATTAATAACTGCCCTCTTTGTTGGAGATACTTAATTTCCACGTTTCGCAATTCAACACTCATCAAAACGTTTGTTACCATCATTTAGTTGGTACCAGAAGTAATCTTCTGGCTGCGATCTCCTGTTTGTATTATAGCCAACAGCTTCAATAAGTTTTTTTTTAGAGATCTTGTACTGTTCTGAGCTAAATTATGAATTTTCAATTTTGTTATTTTTACTGTTTTGTCATATTGCTCTGGAATTAGAATACTTATGGAATTGGAAAAATTTTCAGCAGTACTTCTGCGCGCTAAAGAACGGTGTGGTCACAATACAATAATGATATATGATTAGGTAGAGATAATATTAAGTGTAATAAAGGACAAATGTATCATATGTCTGGGTTATTTCAGTTGTTTCCTTCAAGGGATCAAGGGCACTGATAAAAACGACGTTGGTAATGCTTGGTACCACGCAGCTCACAAATGCTTTCCAAGTTGTTGCTGTTGGGTGGTTAGCTTCGTGAGCTCAAGATTCATAGAGTGTCAAGAATATGATAATAATATATTAAAGAACTAGTTTTATCAGAGGAGTCCAAGTTTTCCTTCCGCAAAAATTTACATGGGACCCGCCAAGCATCAAATAAAATCGTGTTGTCTTCAGGCTTGGTTCGGTACTTTAATTTTTTTCTGCTATTTGTCTCATTTATCTGGAATAATGTATCATTCTTTTCAAATTAAACGCAAGCATAACCTTCACAAATCTTCGATTGTTTGCGTAACTTCACATACTGCATACCTAGTGATGAGAATTGTTCCCAAATATCTTTTTATAAAATTTTAGTGAACTGTAGTTTTGGTTGCATAAACAATCGAAAATTTGTTTATGCAACTTAGATTTAGTTTATAAACATGGTATATTCCGGAGTTGGGCATTATTAGAATAAAATTGTTCATTATGATCATTTAAATAACGAAAATATCTACAGAATTTTTCAAAGATGAAATTATTTACAGATAAATATTGGAAAATTATTCATAGATAATTTTACAAATTTGAAAGTTTAATTCAATTTAAGAATTTTTAAATAAAAAATAAAACATGTGAATGAACCAGGGGCGGCCTCTCTTAAAGAGCCGTCGTCCCACCATTGTAAATTACAAATTAATCATTAAGCAGCTTTTATTTTCTGTAAAAATACCGATAAATATACTTAGAAACACACACAATAGATCAAATTGTTGAATAGATCAAACTTCGTTTTATACAATAGCTTTTATTTTTAAATATTTTTGCATACTAGCGGACTATCACAAGATTCTACCCTCGGCCTTCTGCTTTTTAATTTATTTATTAACAATCTATTGCGATCTTTTACTTGCTCTATGCTAGTTTATGCAGATGACATTAAACTTTTCTGCTGTGTGTTAAATCATGATGAGACTAGGGTTCTGCAGGATAATATCGACGTCCTTGTTAATTGGTCAACCAGGATCAAGCTTCTGCTTAACACAGAAAAATGTTATGTGATGTTCTATACGAGGAAAACTAACTTCTGCTGTTATTCTTACAGTTTTGGAGAAAAGGTCATAAACTAGAGTTCTCACAAGCAAAGATTTTTGTGTGCTATGTGTTCTTCTGCTTCTAAAATGTTAGGATTCTTTACCCGAGTTTCCAGCCATATCAACGATGTTGTAAAGACACTTTTGAGGCATTTGTTGCGAGCAAATTGGAATATGCCTGCATTATATGGTTTTCATTGTACGCACCACAACAATTTCCCATTGAGCGTATTAACCGCGGATTCCTCAAATTTTTATCTTTCAAATTAAATGGAACTTATCCGAATTGAAATGTTTCGTATAACGACTTACTCACTCTACATCAGATGGATACTTTAGCCCAACGACGCATAATCCAGAACTCAAGGATCCTTCATGAACTTGTGGCTAACAAGGTAAATTATCAGAAGCTTCTTTCCGCTGTGTGCTCCAATGTTTCACGTCTGTCATCCCGTCATGCTTCCACATTCAATATGAATACACCGAGGGTTAATCTACTGCTAAGGTCACCTTTCTATAATATGATGAAAAACGCTGAAGCGTACTTTGATGATATTTTCCTGCAAACTACGTTACAGTCGATTTTGGTTAATTTTTTGTTGATGCTAAGCTTTGGAATTCTTTCTTTAACTTTTTTTTTTTTGGTTGTAACATTTTTGTTATCAAAAACTCTGTTCACGTTTTTTTTGATATTTTGTCCTGTAAGGTTACCTGTCGGGTAATAAAATATATCATTATGTACTAATATTAATATTGTTCATATTTTTCTTTTTAAAGAGTTTTGATAGGTAATTGACTTCAGTAACAAATGATGCTAGAATGCATATTTTTATAAATACAAATTCAAGTTGCAGATATTTTATTCTTTATATTGACAGCATTGGTTCGTTCATTGAGTTTGCAACTCTTCAAAAATATTTCAATAAGTGCTTTAATGATGTCCAAATCCCGCAGTTTCACAGCCCATAATGATGAGATTCTAAAAGATCATATTATTGGATTTAGGTTCTTCAGAGTTATTTTACATTCGCCTCTATCTAAAACACCAGGCAGCAGTTTCCACTTATTAGTGCCGTGATGGATTACATTAGTTTACATTAAAAATATACATTTGACAAGAGGTGACTTTTTTATAGGTTCTTCTTTTTTTATGGAATAGTTTTTCAGATATTGTGACCTTTTTATTTTTTTTTCTTTCCGCTTTAAAACAATATCTAGAGCCAAATGTATAAGATTTGGACGTTCTTGATATTAAATCAAAGATATCGAAACGGTGAATAAATACATACCTATAATGAGATTTAAAATTGATTAAACGGTTAAAAGATATGGATAAAAGTAGTGCAGATTAGAAACAAAAAAAAGTTGTTTCTGTGTGTCACAGAAAAATAGTAACCAATGGAAAACGTTCGGTTTCTTGTCATGTATGCAAAAAATAAAATCAACCAGATGAAAATTGACCGATAAAATGACAGTTATTAGTAATTGAATGAATAAATAAAAATTATATATTTGATAGGCGGCAATGCCAGCAACGGTATTTTTTTGTTCTCACTTTAACGCTACTACAACCGGCTTGATGATTTTGACAGATTGCTTTATACGGCCTGTCGAATCATGAGTTGCACGTGTTCACCACTGGTGCTACTTACCGAACCTATTTGTGAAAAAAACTTTTGGGTAAATTTGAATAAATGTCATATTGACAAGTGTTGAAGCTAATATTTTCCAAAATTATGCTAATTAATTGGCTTGCTTCGTCAAAAACTGAATTATTAGGTTTTTTAAAAGTTATATTTCACTTTTTATTGGTTATTTAAGTTACGTAGTTATTTGAATACATAGTTTTGTAGTATTTAGTTTTCATATAATCCAGACTGTCATCAGCTGTGCTCGCTATTACTATTATTTTGATCACCACCTGCTTGATACTGCTTTAGGTGGCCTGTGATCACGTGTTCACTGCTGGCGTCACTTATCGGATTTTTTTTGGGAAAAATACTTACCCTTCGGTTGACAAGATTGTAACAGCAAATGTCAATCTAATTTAAATGAATGTCATATTGACAAGTAAACATTTCCGTAATGATAACCTGTTTTGTTGTTTTGTTTAAAACTGAATTATTAAGTTTTTTTTTAAGTTATATTTCACATCTTACTAGTTAAGTTGTATAATTATTTGGTTAATAGTTTTGTACTATTTAGTTTTGATATAAACCCGGTGCTCTACATTACTATCATTTTGACGTGTCAAGACAGTAATTCTCATGTTCTCAACCATCATGCAGATGATGTAACATTCAATTTAATGTAAATTTGAAAGATTCGACAGGCTGTATAAAGCAAACTGTCAAAGTCATAAAGCAGGTCGTGGACGCTACTATAGCTAAAACTAAAATTTTGACAGTTTCTGCAAAACATACTGTAACCAGTTTGTTTTCTCGAAATTCTAAATTTTAATGAAATTATTTTATTGTGCTTATCGAAATGGCAAAAAGAGTACAAAAAATATCCGAAATTATATCCGTAAACTATTCGAATAATTGCTGTTACGTGTGTGGTGCTATTGTACCCGGGGAAAAATAGACGTTTCACGGATTCATAAAACTATTTGCAATGTTTGGGAATAGCACCTCTAATTAATGCTGGAATTTTATGCACATCTGTAAGATCTATATGGTTATTTGCAAGTCTGTAAGCATGTTTTTTAGATGCTTACAGATCTACAGATGACTTTACAGGCGCTACAATTGCTACAAATAGTGGTTCATTAAAAATTTATGATGTTTTATCATTTACTTATATTTGAGATTTTGGCACCATTATCTGTTCGATTGGAGCTATAAATGTGAAATACTATAACCAAAATATCACTTTCGGTTGACCAGAAATGGACGTCAACTTTATTATTTTAAATAGAATGATATAATTTTTTATTCATTTTTGGATTCTACGATCATAAATCCCTCAGTCTTTATTAGCTATTCCTATAGCAGTTTTTGAGTTATTTAAGTTTTTCTTTTTTTTTGTAATAATCGTTGCATCATTCAGAAATTAATATCTGGGTTAATACTGCAAGTAGAGACTCCAGATTTGCTATGTTATGAATGTAGATATAACTATAAGAAACGGTACGTACACTTTACATTCTAATACACAGGGTGTTCAAAACTGAGAAACAAAGTGACCTATTTTGAAATGCAGAAAAATCATTTTTCTTAAAAAGGACATTTTAATTCGAAATTATGGCTCTGAATGGGATTAATATCAAATTCATATGTTATTCTATGAGTTACCATACGAAAATGTCGCTGTTTGAATAGTCGTTCCTATTAATATTGCGTTGTACAAAAGTGTAATTGCGATCACACACATAAACACTTATAGTTAGTTAATGAATTTGACATTAATCCCAATCAGCCACAGCTATAAACATTAAAAATAGGGCTAGTTAATCTGTTTAACAAAAAGTCGCTCATATCTCAAAATCTATTAAAGATAGGTATAGGGAATGCTGATATAAAATGATAGGGGATGATATTTACTTCCTAATAATAACATCATAAACTTTTAATCACTTACGTGGAATACCCTGTATAACTCTTACCGCGTAGGGTTTTGGATCAACAAAGTAAATACATTTAGATATAAAACTGTTTATCGTTTATATGAATATATCAGGTGTCTCAATAACGTGCATTTTTATTTTAGATTAGACGATACTTGAAAGTCGGTATACCGATGATATGGAACAATAGAGTTTACATATGCCTCTAAAAATCCGCTTTTTTTACATTTGCATTTGGATTTGTTCCCGGATAATCTTGGTGATGTAAGTGACGACATGGCGAGAAGTTTTATCAACAAATTGAGACCACTGAGCGATCAAGGATTTTGAGAAGAACTAATGTTGGCGGACTTGGCGGACAACCAAAGACAGAGTAAGAGCCACTAAAGCATACCAGAAAATTTAAAAATAATTTTCTGGTATACTTTAGTGTAAATGTCATCTGGCAACACTGCGTTTGTATTGTGTTATTTTAATTTCAAGTGACTAAACTCAATAAATTGTCGAAAAAAATACATAGCATATTTAGAAAATGTGGGTTTTGGACTTATTGAATCAATCGCGGATAATAACGTTATTTTTCGGCGATTTCACTAGACGTTTTTCACCGATTTTTATTTTTCCGTTGCTACAGCATCTGCTTAAAAAATATTTTTTTTTTCTAAATTTGGATAATTTTCATCAATATCCTTTGAACCGCTTATCCAATTAAAGATCCCATTACATGTATTTGTTCATCATTTCAATGTCTTTCATTTGGTACCAAGAGCGACTAAATCACAAAGATCACAAACATCACAATATCTCAAAAATTTTCGTATAAAAAAAAATTAACCTTACAAATAATTGGGTTAATAGCATAGGATAGAACAAAAGCAGAAATCTTTCCGGTTTCCTCCGTGCGCACATATTCTAATCCGGATAAAAACTATTGGCGACCACTGTTTGCGGGTTACGGTAACAGATGTGATGATCATGCGCACAATGATCGGCACCTTTCCTTCAATAAAATTCGTAGGACTGGAGCGCTGCGACGTCGAGCGTTACGAATGCAGTTCGTCTGCGTATAGAAGTGAGAGACCCGTTTTGCTGTGTGGTGTTTCAAAAATAATTCTATTCGAACAGAGCTTTTCGACGTGTGTACATCGCGGTACCACGAAAGCACGCTGATAATTGCGCAAAAATTACAGATTATTAGCGAGCAACATCCTGTTTTTTTTTTTTCGTTTATCGTTAGCTTATTCAGTCCTTGGGTTTTAAATTTTACAGGTATTAAGCGAGTTTTAATCGGTAAAATATACGTATAAACGCTACTAATGTAGAAATATTTTTTTATGGAAAAATTATAGATATGCGGCTTTTCTTTTTGTTGTCGTGCTGTTTGTGCCCTAACATCTGACTCAGGAGTGTAAAATTAGTGCGGTGTCCAGTTCGATTTTGTGTTGGATTTGGTGATTCACGGCCTGTTCTTGGGCGAATATGGCTTTAGGTAACGGTAGTGCGACTGCCAACGGCGGAGTAACGCAAGAGAAGGCACCCGTAGTCAATGGCAATAATATGGAAACGTTACCAAGGGCCGGCAAACAGGTAATAATAACCGTAGACTAGGGTGAAAAGTAGGCGCTAAAATATCAATACCAGATGCGAAACTGTTTTGATGTAGTCTATACAGATGTATTAATCGATTATGAACAAATATTAAATAAAAATATAATTTAATTTTAAATTATTCTCATTTTAAAATTTATTGCACTTTTTCAAGTCTAAAAATAAACAATTACACAATTCATGAATAATACTTCACGTTACTTAAAGATGCACAACCTTGAAAATTACGAGCGTTGTTATTGCAGTTATGTTTTTAAACATACCATAACTTTTTAACCTTCTATGGTTTAGTAAAAGGTAAATTTGTATTCGTTCTGTTGCTTTTATCCACATTTTGGCTTCTTCTTTTCGATTTTGTTTTGTCATTAATACGCAAATAAGGAAGCTAATAATTACGCTGGCAATGCAATGAAGCAGTAATAATTGTATGATTAACCTTTAGAGTACTTACGATCGTTCATATTGCACATAAAGGTAATACATTCTCAAATTGAATTGTTAAAATAGCTTTTTGGTGTATTTTTCGCGTTGTAAGTACATGTTTTAGGTTTATTGGATGTTAGAAATTGCTTAAATAAAAATTCTTTCCTTTAATCACCGTCACCCTATTTTATTAATATCGGCAATTGTAACATCAACCTGAAGCAACTGAAAATAAAACACTAAATCTATACATACTATAATAAGTCAAAATATTGATAAATCCACGAAAGAACTTAATTAAATTGTTATGACCTTATTTAAAAAAAAATATTTCTTATCATAACTAAGTATCGAGAACAGATTATATTGTGTATCTATATTTTTACAAGGATTATAAAATTATGATTTATTTATTTAGCGCGTTTTCTTCTGAATAGCTATTAAATGCATGCCAATAAAATCAACTGTAATTATTATACTTTAGTTATAGGATCTTTTTATCAATAATTAATATCTTTAAACATTTCAAATTTTAGAGCAAAATCAGCGAGAGTCATGCTTTGCATTAATGCAAATAAATAAAATGATAAAATAACGAGTTGGGTGATCTGTACAGGCTGGTCTAAAATAAACTTCAGAGATCGATATTTGGAACACTATTTATTGAAAGTATCTAAAACTTTAATAGTATATTAATTGTAATCGAGCAACATATATAGAAATCTCTGCTAGTGCCCCTTATACAGGGTGTTGGCATTAACTTTTAATTTAATTTAAATGATCTGGTGTAATACATTATTTGTAATCAGTTTACATGAGGATTTCTTATATCTACACTCAACCATTTTTAGTTGTAATTCATTTCAATTTTTCGAGGTTTGCTCACTTTCCAATAAAATTAAATATTTCATCATAAAGTGTTAGACATTAAGATCCTCTATCTCTTCTTCTAACAAAACGTTGCTTCTTCAAGTAGCTACAGTAATTGTAGCAAAAATATGGCCATAACTAGAAAAACGTAAAACATACCGCATAAAATAACAGTAATTTATAGATCGCACTAAATTATGGTCAGAATGTATTTAGGAAATTTAATTATAACATCTACAAAAAAAAAAAAACGAACTGTCATAAGTTTGCCACTTTTAGCGATTGTAACAAATTTAGTAACGGAAGAAGTTGAGAATTGAAGAGAAACCAAAGTGAAGTTGAGAATATTGTTTTAAAGCTTAAAATGCCTAAAATTTTAGCATTTTCGCAGCGATGTGTGGACAATTGCACTCTTGCTATTCCATGTAAACCTGATGATATAATTCTTAAAAATTTCAACTTCTTCTATCGTAAATTGCAGTTTACAATAAAGAATGAAACACACCATAGTATCAGAGATAAAACTTGTCGAGATGGAACACTTTCACATCACATTTTGGCTCCATCTAGCGGATTTGAAGAAACAGATTTCTCGAGTGACGAATTTTTAATTTTTCAATATATGGTGTTTCTTCCAATGGTAAGATCATGCGAAGTATTGCAACATCTGTAAGATTAATTGTAAATCTGTAAGCATCTAAACTAATGTCTGTTGTACAAACTACTGCATGTTTGGATTTCAATAGTAATTCTCTTTTTCTAACTGTTAAATAATAGGTTGTAATAATCATAACAATAATAATAATTATTAATACATGTACAAAACAATTGTTCAGTTACACATAAAAATACTACTATTAGGTACATAGAATACTATAAATATTTTTACGTATCTTATTATAACCTCTGACAAAAAAAAAATCTGTAATATGTGTTGTTACTGTTGCTGTGTTTCTTCAGAGATGTGTGTAAATTCGTCACCTGCTGTTGGCTTTCTAAAATGTGAGTTACACATTTGCAATTTCTATAGGTGGTTCCAGCACTTTTGAAAAAGTAACGGCAAACATACTTCAGTTCATGAACCCCAAATGGTCTCACATGTGTTGATGACTTAGAAATAATTATCAATTTAACTACAATTAAGGTATTAAAACATTAAAAGTTTAGTTTTTTATAACTCTATTATAAATTAAAAAATGATATTCCAAAAAATAATAAATTCATATGGAGAAATATTATGCATGATGTGAGTTCGGTATAGTATTTTACAAATCCGTTGATATACGTAATAAATAATAAATGAATATTTCAGTTAGATAATACTATATTTCTGGCGTCATTTAATAATCAAACCTGATAACTTAATCACAAAATCTAATACACAAAAATACGTCCAGTTACTTTGAATTTCTCCTAAATCCTTTTCAAATGTTTTTTTTCTACACCGCTGTGAAATGTATGTATGTCTATAATCGTTATTTATATGCAAACACTAAGATGCAATATGAATTTGTCGTATAATAAAATTTAAAAGTCAGGGACATTACATCCTTCTATAAATATACATATGTATGCTGTGATCCAATGTAAAAGTTAAAATGAAATCATTATCCATATATGTATTCGTCGCTGATTATAGCTTGTTTTTTTCTGCGATGGATATGGATTGTAATACTTCATTATAATTCTGTTACATCACCCTCTTACTTAATCTAGTAAACCACGAGTCCTTATCAATAATTTACTATCTGAGGATTAATTATTACATCGCAATACTTAGCATTTTATATAACTCTAAAAATATGCAGCATTAATGAAAATTGAGATTATCAAGTTGTTGTGTTCGACATGTTTAAATATATACTTGGGTTATGATGGGTATGATGTGTAAATAATATGTTTATAAACGATTTAATATTTTTCTTCCATTTAATTCCCATGTGATTAATAATATAATATGTATCAGGTATTCGTAAGTGCAATAAAAGTTGGATATTATATAAATTTGCATTAATATACTCTCTAAAAATGGTGAAATGTTTGTCTTTATAAGGTGCAAAGTGGCAACAAGGATCCATGCTGCGTTCTATATTCCCCTACCACACTATGCCTGAATATTTCAAGCCTTCAATATTTAAACACTTCGTTAGTATAGTGGTGTTTTCATTAATATAGATTAACTCATTTAAGTGGACATCCACAGGAACACGCTTAATAAACGTAATAATGTCCTATGTCTATTTTTGCTTTGGGTTAATTAATTCCCGTATGTAGATACACTTTTGACATGTTCGTCAAATTTTTTTCTTGTTTTTATTCCATTAATTCCTATTTAACGTACCACGTTTTGTTATTATTCGTTCATGACGCACATGCTAGCTGTATTGTTATGTTACAAAAATGAGTATGCTATACAAATTCATGATAAATGAAAAAATAAATAAAAGCTTGCTCAAAATTGGCGTTGCGGTAAACGTGGGATTGGCAATGATTTAGCTCACAAATATTACATCATTATGTGTGTCTTGCGGTTCTTTAATATACATACATATGTAAAAATTTACACTAATTATGCAAAATTTAGGAGTGCGTACATGTCGAAAGTTACTTCAAACATGTAGAATAAACTGTATGATTTTTATCAAGTTTGTTTCTGCGTGTATAAACGACAAGCTACGGCCAAATGTAGCAGGAAGCCACGTTAAAATAATTATTGTGTTCATCCCGCCGTATGTAATTGCAGTATAATTATATATATGCGTATAGAAATATTTACGAATGTCCGACTTCCTACACGCACCATACTGCAAAATACGACCCCGTTCTTTCATATTATTCATATAGCACATCATGACATCATCTCTTGCATATATTTGCATTTGTTTAATTTGTGAACATTTAATGTTAACATAACAATGAATACATTGATAAATGATTTGTGTCAGGTGTAAAAACGCAGGAACATACACTGAGAGAAATAGATTGTACTCCTTAATATAAATATATTAGGCTTTAATATATTTTATAGCTCCTATAGGGATAATCATATTTTATATTACCGGTGAGAATATTTGCATAATAATTTTCTGTTAATACTGTTATTACAGAAACTATATATATTTGTATTATTAATGTTAGCATTCATGCTATTAATTGTTAATATAAGTTTCCAATAGCACTGATAAGTTTTTGATAATAACGCTTAAAATTTTTATTGTACTTTCTGTAATGTAAAAATTTTAGTGTGCGCAATACATGATGCTCAAACTTACTATATAATGCATACAATGTTATTTTGTATTAAGGTAATCTAACGACTCTTAGTATTTAAAATAGTAGATATTAAGTAATAATATAATGTATCATATGCTTACGCTATGCATCGATACTTACCTGTAATATAAAATATAGTACTACATCGGGTATTTCGCAATTCCCCCATGCGAAAAGTAGGATATTACACAATGAAAATTATGACACTACTTTTATTTTTTATTTATATTTAGAACCATTATTGCCAAATGTATTTTCTCTATTAAAAAACGGAAAAGGTACATAATATTCGCTTTTTACCACATCATCCTACTACTTGTATGCCCAAATTTGGCAGGTTTCTTGCATTACTCTCTGCAATTATTATCATATAGGTATATAAGGCTTGAAGGTCACATGATTGTAATAAGCATACTGGGAGGAATAATGTGTAGAAAAGGAAATAAGACAAAAATTAAAAACAGGCATTATATCAAGAATTGGGAAAAAATATGCACAAAAAAGGAAATGAGGACCTAAAAGAACCTGCAATCATCTTCTTCCAATGAGTGATAATCGAACGATCATTCGATTGTGGCAATTATTCGATTATACCTATCACTAATTCTTGCGTTAAATATATCCTCCTTACATCCTTTATAGCTTCTTCAATCAAAGTACGACTCTTACTTAACATCTTGTACATTCCAATCAACCAAGATATACTAACCAAGAATCTGCTGAAATAAAATCAATCAAGTAATTTGTATACATTTTCCGTTACTTGAAGGATAAAAGTATGCTTATTTTAACACTGCATAATAGGTAGGTAATACACTGGAATTGAAAACGAAAACTACGCGCAAAGTTAGAGAAGATACACTAGTAATTTATCATAGGCTTTTCTGGAAACTGCAAGTGTTAGGTTAATTTTCTATCAAAGCATAAGTATCTACTACGAAGTAGTATATTATATTATCTGTTAGGTACTTACCAAATATGTTTACTAGTTGTGGAAAACTCTAATCGATTAACATATGCTCCACGTCTGTAGCTATTGTTTTTATAATTAAAATCACACAAGATACGCAACAACCAGACATAAACAAGAATCAACAAGAACGTACTAATAAACCCGTGTCTATTGGTCGGTTTCATCGGTAAAGTTCGACGATGAATAAAGCAAGGGCTGTAGAACGTGTTATAAAAATTTATTGTAGAAAGTAGATATGCAATAATAACAGTACTATCTATATAATCCACGCCATTATACAAGATTTCAGCAATAGAGTATATTCATATTTATATCCATTGAATGTAGATGGTAAAATCCAGGTTGTATCCCTTACTACAGATATTTTAAAATCTGATTATTTTACTATTAATAAACAACACATTATCCTTTTGACAATAATTATTTTAGTAATTGATAATAAGGGACTATAATCTAATTTCTACAATCTATTTTTCTCAGTGTACAAATGGTAACTGTGTGCTAAATACATCAAAAGTCTAAACATTCCGTGCGAAAATCTCTGTAAAATAAAGGGTTACGACGTTTTATACCCTATAACAAGCATGTATTATCATCAAGCAAAAAAAACACACTGGCAAATCCGTGAAAAATAGGAGAAAACAATCAAACCAACAAGTGGAGAGAACGCAAAATACAAGTTACCAAAACTAGCAAGATATTAATAACCATATGCACAGATGGCGAGAAATAAGAACTTAGAATACTTTTAATTATAGTATTCCGAAAACAAAGAGATTGAATTTACTCCATTTTTTATCACTTTTAAACGTTACTATATTTAACTCTTAAATATGAAAAAAATGCCTCCAATACTATATTGTATTTCCTCCCTCACATACCTAGGTAGTGTTTTCACATACTGGGTGTTTCCATTTCTAATAGTTTACCACCAAACGGAAATGGAAAATTCTTGATCAACATCTGTCGTCTAAATTATTAGTGTTTTTTTTTTTAATATTTTCATTGTTTCAGAATTTCGTTACAGATTTGTTTTCCAAAGAATACGTTTACTTTTTGGAGGTTTCGGCACACTATTTGAAAGCTACATACGACAATTTCAGATGTTAAGTTGACAAGCAGCAGCTCAAGGCTACTCTTATGACTGTAACAGAATTAGTAATGAGCAAATCGCATTCGAATGAGAATTCAGTCAACTGTATTTTGAAACTTAAATGATTATTCAAATATCAAACTTCCAAATTAAAATATGCTTTCCAATGTCAACTATATCGTGTATTTTATTTTTCGTGTAGATATAAAAACTGTTTATATATTTTTATATTACATTTAAACAATTACTTATATATCAATTATACGTTTGTAACATACACGCTATTTTTATAGTAATGTCCTATTAAAAACGTAATGTAATAAACAAAACTAGTAAAATCATCCAGTCAATCACACAATTCAATAATTTATTAAGGTAAAGTCAGGTAAGTGTGTAACCGAGGCAAGTGTGTAGATTGGCTACATTTATTTTTAAAATTAAAATAAGGATGTCCTTTGTTATATTACTAATGTACTAAACTTCATACTAGTTTTACAAATAAAAATTCACATCTGCTAACGTGTAATAACTTAGATATCTTGTAAATTTATCATACTTTATTAAAAAGGCATCAGTATAGTATTACACACTTGGCCGAACTAAAGGATAATGCTATTAATATATAAAATGCGGAACGATTACACACTTGCCCCATTTTGCTGGGCAGTATGTAGTATTGACACTGTTTGAAATTTCTGTTTTTTCTAGTAAACCGTTGATAATTATAAAAGGCGTATCTATTGAAGGAAAATTTATCAAAATGTCTTATTATGTGAACACTGTTACATTTCCTTTATACTATGCAATTTTTACTACACACTTACCTGACTTTACCTTAGTTTCATTGCAATTTTGAAATAGGAATACTAAAAAAAAAGTATAAAAAAATAATACGATTGCAATATATAAATATGCATTTCATTTCAACATAAAAAGAAATTCCATCCTCCTTCTCTCCACGCAATTGCACAAAAATGAGTTTTATTATTTGAAATATGTTTAATGCTTTCCTGTTTGTGATGTTGGAAAACGACTTTTTAATCCTCTCTTGTCCGCAGTGTTGTAAAAAAAGGTATTTAAACTACATAACCTCTAGCTGGAATCAATATTTATTCAACACTGATTGCGCACTGAGGCACAGTTTCCTCACTTTCCTCAGTTAACATTGCAAAGTACCTAAACTAATATTTACAACTTCGTCAATTTGACAAGAAACGTAGACCACGTTTTCTAACTAAATAACATATTCAACAATTTTGTAAAAATATGTAGTTATACGTTACAAATTATAGGAAACGTTTCTGTGGATTTATTTAAAAGGCTTTTCATAATTAAAAGTAATACCTGAGCTAGATTTGTTACATCCCATTGTGCAGAATTTATTTTAAATTTACAATTTGAAATCCGTAAATATTAAACTACCTATTATATAAAGTACATCTTTTGTATGTCTGTGGCTCGTTATTTGTGTACAATCAATTTGACTATTTTTTTAAAGAATGTCTACAGAATCTATAAAAGCTTTATAACCGATATTTATTTCTGGAAACACGTATGTATTGGTAGTTTTATTTACCTGCTTATTATGTTATTCTTCTATGTTGGACATTAATATCAAAGTAGTATATGTAAAACACATAAACTAATAAGATACATTGTTTTATACACAATATACCTACCAACACAAGTATAATTGGAACTCATTTATTCTTTCCTTTACGTGTAATATACAAAATGCGTACATATATATTTACTATTGCCATTAAAATATTAAAATATACGTTTGGCCTTCGAATGATCATTGAAACTATACTTTGAATGATCATTCTATGTGATTTGCCCATTACTAAACAGAACCACTACCAAAATAATCTTATAGGCGATGGAAATAATTTAAAAATATATGCATGATTACTTATATTTGTTGCAGTAAGTATGTAGGTGATTATAAATACAAACGTATGCATTATTTCTACTATCAAACCATGAATCATGGTTATATAAAGTTATTACTGAAACGCAGTCACATGTTTGTGTACGCAAAATAAAAATTGATAAACTATTTGTTGTTCAGGTCAACGATTTTATGATTCAAGAATATTGCTATGACGTACAGATTAACATACATTCATAAGCTTTAATTGAAATGTTTGATTATGTTTGTTGAATATGTAGTGATAGGACCAGTGATATCAATAATTTGTGTAATTTCCATGTTATGTTCACTTACATAATTTTATGTTTTAATGATTAAACATATTGTCAATTGCAGCATTACTGCAAATATATTTGCCGATCTGTAGAGACATGCCATTGTATTATCTTTATCAAAAACAGATGAACCTAGGGAGGTCAAAGATTTGAGTCCGATTAGCATTCTTTGTCGTTTCCAAACTCCTGAAAAGAATCGTATGTACTCAAATGCACAATTATATTAACAGTAATGACCTTTTGCCTGACTTTCACTCAGATTCTCGAACAGAGTACACTTGTGAGACGGCTCTACTCAAGTACGCATCTAAAAATTACTTCGAATAGAGACATAATAAATATATACAGGGTTAGGCAAATGCGTGGGAACACTTGATTTTTAGCTAAATTATGGGTTCTATTAAAAAATAACCTTAAGAAAAGCTTTTGCAATATTTCTATTCTAGTCTGTAACATACCTTGATTTCCAGCTACTATCATATGTTTCGAGATATGACGTCATCGATACTTTTTGATGATATACGGTTTGGTGGATATGCGGCTTGAGAAATGAAAATAAAGCGTTAGGTATTAACATCTTTAGTTCCATTACGATCAATCTTATCCACCATTTCATCCATCTTCATTTAATTCTTTTACTAAATGTACTTTATACCCATGAAATTTATTTTTAGACATGAAAAGAGGATTAGTAAAGTAATATAACGACAGTTTTGTTAGTGACGGTGTTGGTTCTTCTTGAAGATTAATAAGAATATCCAAAGAATCTTCTTCATTTGTCAATTTTATGTCGACCGAATTATGGTCGATTTTCAACACTTCCAGTTTCATTAAACTTTTGCAACATCCTTGAGACTATTGATCTTGAAATACTTTCGTCAGGGAATATTGGATGCATCTTGAAGAGCCTCTGCCTGTCTTCAAAACCAACCATTATTCATCAACTAATTCTTTTACGTTCTGTTAGTTCGCACATAATGAACAACTATTTTCGTGTACGGAAACTCTCTGTCAGTATTGAGTATGACTGTTAACAATACTGACAATGAGTAATATATCTGACAAAAAGATTTTAATAGCCAACGCATTATTTTAATATCTCATGCCACACACCAACCAAACCCTATATTATTCTAATTCTTGGAAAAGTGTCTATTCAAAAATGTGAAACGATACGTGATCCATTAAAAAAAACTACCGATGACGTCATATCTCGAAACATGTGATAGTTGTTGAAAATCAAAGTATGTCATAGAGTAGAATAAAAATACTACAACAACTTTTCTTAAGGTTATTTTTTAATAGAACCCATAATTTAGCCAGAAATGAGGTGTTCCCACACAATTGCTTAACCTTATATGTAACTACATTTTCGAGTCGGATACAGATGCATGTAATGAATTAACAACATGAATTCATATTTTGTGAACATGAAAAGCACTGATTGTGAGTAAATTATGAATTTTATTTTTCTTGAAATGTCTTAACTCTTATTATTGTAGTTACTAAAAAGCGGTAGGTGAACAGTAAAAAATAACGTGCAGTCTGAAAGGGGAGATAAGGTACTAGGGAGTTGCCCAAAAACATTAAAAGGTGATATGGCAATCAAAACGACGTTGCTTTCCTATTTTACATTGGTGCAATATGACGCACATAATTTATTGAGGAACCTGTTTAGCGGTTATACGGCATATACCTGGCTTTGATATTCATGCCAACATTTGTCAGGAAGTTTGGAATATTTTATTCTATATTTTAGAAAACATATTGCCTTACTGTCTATTATTAACATAAATCAAATTGTCGGATTTAGTCAGTAGAACAAACGCATAATAGTCTGAATAAGCTTTGAAAACGACTATGACGACTTATGAACTGTACTCTGTAGCTAACCTAAGAGATCATCGTCATTGGTTTAATATAAACAGAATAACTTTTGATAAAATTTTATTGTAAACGATAAAATACGAGAAAAGAGTTGTTATTGAAGTAATAATCAATGTTTACTACGAATGCACCCCAAATGGAACAAATTTAGTTTGGGTTTTTGTGTAAACCTGTTTCTACTTCCTCTCGTCAAATTTACCGCCAACTTACAGCAGATTTATCATGCAGATGTTTGAATGATAATCTGCTTGAATTTTAAAACTTAATTTTCCTGATTGAATCAGTGTTAAGATTTTTAACAAAGATAATAAATACTATTTTTCATTACTTGACAACATAGAAAACCAGGAAAGTACAAGAAAATTTAAAGTATATACTAAAATTAAATCGACAGAAATCTATCTTACTATTATTTTAGCTTAAGACAAAATTGATGAAAGATTGTGGAAACGCAATTTATTTTTGTTTTAGCAGTATTTTCTAGCAGCGAGAGAAGGCAATTTACGACCAGTATTCCTTTTAAAATTTGTTCAAAAAAACTTCAGTGTCAGACTTTTTATAGACGGAAAGATCAACTTTTTATTTATTAGCTTTTGTATTGTTTGAAATATAACTTCCTCTTATAAATTAGTTTTTCAGGTTCTCTTTGTTTGATAGTTAATAACTTGTTTTTCTTTTTCGAGAGCGACCATCGTTATGTGAGATTATCCTCATCGAATTTTCTAGGAACTGCTTTTAACAATGGCTTCAATCAGTTACGAAGGACGGCGATCATTGCTGTGTAGGTGTCTTCATTCGATCACCCATAATTTTGGAATACATACTAAGTTTTGAATGGTGACCAGTTCTCATTTTAGCATATACGATAATCTTTTGTCGGGTTTAGGGCTTTCCACGAATGATGAGATTATATAATATTTTTCTTCCATGGCAAAAGTACCTTTCGGCGTCGCGCAAGGGTTTGTTCTTGAACCTACCTTGTCCGTAGTTTATTTTAACGATCTGCAATGTTTGTATTGATTTCTCCAGTTACTCTCTGTACGCTGATGATGTAAGTAGAGTTGTAGCGGATTCAACGTTGGATTTAGTGCCTGTGTACACACCCAAGCTTGTATATGGAATGAGCAATGAACGTAGGGGACTTGAATTTAATGCATCTGGTGAAAATGTTTATGCTTCTGCGAGTGGGTGTGGTAGCCCACACGTTTATAATGGCAAAAGATCTCATTGAATATAAGTTTGTCAGATTTTTGGGTTTGGTAGCAGACTATCACCAGCATTGCACTGAGTTTGAATGTAGAGTATGCTGAGTTTTTTGGTGAAAGATATTTGAAAAACGCATAGATCTTTTTTTGCCTTTTTTTATTTCGCATACGTTGAGTACCGTTTCCAGCAGGCATTTGGGATCAGCACTACGTGCTGAGAGAAACTTTATCTTGAAACAAGAAATATTGAATGTATTTAATAAGAAATAAACACATATATAATTGTAAAACGAGCTCTTACATATGTAATGTATATTTCCGATGTATTATATTATAATGTACTATCTGCAGATATTCAAATTTAGATTTAGTTTTATGTTGCGCAGATTAGTGTTCCAATACCTACTGGATTTCCTTAATTTGCTAATTTTATTTTGCTCCGTAATTCTATTGTTTTACATTTTGATATTTTAATATATATTATATGATATTTACATTTATACACCACTTTATTCAAGTATTATATTTTTTGATACTATCGAAGTTTGTAATTTACGACAATAAATGACTATTATTTTAATTCCAGAATATCAAAAAAATATTACTTCTTCATGGGTGTATTACACGTTAGTAGAATAGGGGTGATGAGGTGTTTTCGGATTAAGCAGACTATGTGAATGAGACATTTACAGCATATACTCTTACCTAGTAATTTAAGGCGACTTTCACCAAGTCACATCGTTGTGGTAAGTTCATTGAACGTTTAGCCGCCCTAATAGTGCCGCTACAGCAATATTTATACTTCACAGCTTATTTACAAGTATAAAAGGAACTCGCATATGCATTTTTACGAGATATGGCGTTTAGAAAAAAAAAAAGCTCCATCACACAGGAAGGAGGACAAGGCTTGCGTCTCTAGGCGAGCGCATTTCACTTTACATACGTAAAAGCGCTTGCATTTTTTTGTTGGGGCACATGTTCACCAGATCCCGGAGTTAATTACGCAGCAGGAATGGCTTCAAAGAGTGTCCTATTACTAACGTGTGAGCTCTTTCACGATTGCGTTTCGGTGTAATTGCGGTCAACATTCTTGGCTTTTTTTGTTACTGAAATAAATGGAGTTCGGAAACATTACGGAAGTTTTCGTTTCACTGCTGTTTCAAGATCATTTTTTCCGCAAAATTTGCATTTGAGATATCTTATTATTAGGTATTTTATGTAGCTGATATTCAACTTATTATTAGACAAGTTGCTAGACTTTCGCTTTTTACTATACGTATAATCCTCGGGAGGTATTAAAATTGCGTAACTTAGAAGGAACAGGTTCTTTTTATTTTACACTGTCTATCACATCTGCGGGCATGCTATACGCTCCTTTACGGTGAAGACATTTTATGATGTCATGCAAACAGGTATTTATACATCAAATTTAGATCGTGACGTAATGTTAAGGCGTATCCATTTCACACAGCACCCATTAAAAAAGAAGCGATATTTGGCGATTTTGCTCTAGTTTCAGCATTGAGTTTAACAATTTCCCTAAAGATTTTTACAATTAATTGAATCAATTAATTTTGTTATCTTAATATCATAGCAATTAATAGTTTTAATGAACTGTTTAATTTTTTTTCTATTTTTGCAGATAATTGTACTAAAATTAATTTTGCAATTGTTTACGGTACATTATAGCCAATGTATAAATAAATATTTAAGTATTTACGCAATACATATTAAAGGTATGGTACCAAATATGGTACAAATCGACGGTTCTTTAGGTAAGTATTCGCAATGAGCGAACAAATTTATATCCTTGGCACAGAATGTGCACGCAAGCAAGTTAGCCTTATGCAATTACTAACAACGTATATGCTTACCTTATTTTTCTGTACTAGACAAATATAGACGGCTATTCTACATCCCCGCATACGTAATTTCTTCGTCAAATGCAGAAATTAATTAGTTTCATCATCAAACATTAATAATATATTTATCCTCTTAATATATTTGTGAGCAATTATTAGTTTTTGGTAAATAATATTTTTTTTCAAATTCAATTTATTTACGGGTGCACTCGAATTGCACCACGGATTAATAACAGATATTTTTCTTACCACGAGCAATTATTATCTTCTAAGTTTCTACCTGAATGAATAATAATGAAAAATATGAATAATACCATAAATAAATTTGTAAATAAATGAATTTAGAGGAAAGCGTTATTAATATATACCAAGAGCTCACTTTCGAGCTGCCTATTGTCGCAATATGATAAAAGAAGGATGAAAAATGTGATTTCTATTAGCTAACAAAGTCGAGAATGCTATTCTGCTGAGCGGTTGTGTGCCAGATATACGCTTCGATTTACCATCTCCAATCCGCATGCTATCGCTGCCTAACGGCAAGCACTGACCGCTATTCTCTACCCTTGCCTAACTACTACAAAATACTATCACCACATCGATCTTTTCAATTTAAATCAATTCAACATAACCCTCATTCCGTTTACTGCGAGGTGAGAGGAACGAGTCGCTAGGCATGCGTAAACACAGCCGTAAATTCACTTCCAGTTTAGCAGGCGCTCGATTCATTTCGCTTATTTCTTAAAAAGGCTTTGCTAGATATTAGGGTACGGGTACGGTCTTAAAATTTTATAACAGTTAGCAAGTTTTGATCGCGATCAGTAATTTTATAAACAAAAAAAAGGAATATTATACACCCGAGGAAAAACTTTTTATTGTGAAACAATTTTACGCTGGCAATTCAGCAGAAGTTACACATGATTTATTCGAAGTAAACTATCCTGAAACTATTCGTAATACAGTCCGACGATTTGAGACAACGTTTACATTAATAAATAAAATAAAAATGTCAGTGAAATCGAAATAGACTTTGTACAACATTACTGGAATAAAATCCTAGTATGATATCTATGCAAATTACTTACTTACTACTTTTCATTTGAATAAATTTTTGTTTTGAAGTACTGCCTGTCTGAAATTACTTTGAGGGGATGGGGGAGGGAGCGAGGAAAGGAGAAGGTCAATTACCCCTATTACTCCCCGCACCCCTGTATACGGCCCTGGTGTATCATTACTTACTCCTACAAGTCTCTAGATGTCTAGAGTTTACTACAAGTTTCAATTGAATTCATTTTTGTATAAACATTGTTATTAGGAGCACTATCGGCAATTAATGTTATCAGTTGCTAGTTATAAAACATGTCCACTCTTTTTGGACTGAATCGACTTGACCGGTTCACCATTCCGACCGATTAATCACTGTGACCGGTTAATTTGTTGACAATTGACAATTTTAATTAGCCGGGTTAACGGAGGTTACTTTACGGGCACTTCTTAATTTGCTGACATAGTGCAGTTCGAGTAAATCATTTTCGTTACCTGAAATTTCCGTAGTGCAAGTCGTGTATAGGATTTAGTCATTAACGATTTTGTGGTGCAATTCGTGTGTACCGGTATTTACACTGGCATTGTTATTCATATATATGGTAAATTATTTTTGTGCTTCTTCTATGAATTTTATTATTGAGAAACAGAAGAAAATTTTCAACTAGCAATCAAAACACAAGTGTGTATGTGAATGTGTAGATAAATATGAAGAAAACATTTGACATATTTCATTTCATTTTCACTTTTAGTTTAATTACTAATAAGTGGAGACATTGTAGAGATTTAAGCTTCGTTACTTTCCATTACCTTTACTCAATGGTTACTTTTGTTGTTTCTATCTGTTACTTTAAATTCACACCTTAGGTATTGCTGTTGTGTGGCAGAGTTTCAAGCATTCTTGTGCTGTGATAATAATTGCTTAGAATTGTTTTTCTTATGTGTTTTACTTCAATTTTAACTAATGTCTATTGTATTTATTTATACCTTTTGTCGTTGTTTTGACTTAACCCAATCTCTTTTCTATAATACCTGAATAGTTCAATAAAGAGTTTGAGTTTGAAAGGGTCACATAAATACATATCGATAATAGTTACAATCTGAGCTCAACGTACAGTATTGTCGTCACTTCGATGTTCCAAACATTACTAAGACAATATCAAATACATTGAAATAGCATATTACATGCAAAGTGGATTTTTTTTTATTACAATGAAGGGGATCATGTTGACTCCCGACACTGGAATGAAATTTCTGGCGAGGATAGTATTCTATCATGATATAAGAAAATAAGATATGCTCATCTGAAAACCAAAATTCGTCTTTTTCGCGCATGGCCCTCAGATACGTCATCACTCGGCTGTCGCCATTGTTGTTGATGTATTTACCAAATTACTATATTCATTTTAACAAGTTTTAGTTCATTTTTAAATCGATTAGAACGCTTTATTTAGCTTTTATTTAATGTTTTGTGTCAGCTTGTGCTTGTAGTAGTTTCGATTTACGTGTATAGTGATTTTAGTTAGGTGTTATAAGTTCGTTTTAGGGTTTTGTGTGGATAAACTGTTTATAAACGTTGTAGTGGAAATTCTTGAGTGACTGTCATTCGCTTGAGGGAGTAGAATGAAAAGAATTGATAAATGAATTTGTGAAAAAGAAAAATAAAACACTGCACTC
>RXPK01002391.1:0-94218 GCA_004143645.1 Protaetia brevitarsis | reverse complement strand
CAGGTGGTAATAAACCGCGAGTTCACATCTGACTGCTCGCATGACTGCAGGCGGAGTTCCACAAGGCTCCAATCTTGGACCTGTATTGTTTTTAGTGTATGTGATCGATTTACCAAAACGCCTAAACATTGTCTCAGCATTTCAATACGTCGATGATACTTCTTGCATTATTAGTTTAGGTACGATTGAATCTCTGTCTGTTCTGGCAGGCCAATGTAACGACGCAATGATCGAAGGATGTGTGAATGATGATTTGATATTAAATGGCAACAAAACCGCGTTAATATGCTTTAATAACCAAGCATAAGGAAAGTATTTATGTTAAAATAAGCTCTAAACCTATTTAGAATGTTGCAAATTTAAACTTTCATCGATTTAGCATGGATCCAGCCTTGAATTGGTTTTCGCATTGTGATGCAATTACTAAGCAACTGAATTTACATGCTATTATGCCATCGTAATAAATAAATATGTAGTATTTCCTAATTCATATATTTTTTTTATTGTTTACTATGATTTTCTGCGACCTGTGTCAGTTTAACAAACCTTCATCAGGCAGATTTTACTTCTAATAGTCAGAAAATGAATAAAAACGAAAAAAATACATGAGTAGAAGGGTTGTGGTGTTATCGCAGGCGAACCTTCTCCGATGACCCCTACTTCTTGTTAGCGCGCAAACTACTGCAATATTTTTTATCGCTTTCCTATATGGAATTAATCAATTATTTATTTTTGTAATGAATATGTAATTAATTACGTAACAACAACTTGTATAAAATCCTAGCTAGTATAAAACTGGTCGCCAAAAAGTTTAGCTATGAAAAATTCCATTGTGTAAACACGTCTTTTCATAGTATAGTAAATTGAAACAATATAATAATTCGGTTTTATTCTCCCCTCTTCATTGCTACATCCCTTTTTCCTCCAACGAAAGTGTTGAAGATTCCTTTTCCCCTGATACAAAATCGCACAACCCCCTCCACCATTCCTTTCACAACAATCGCTTACGAAAACCGCACCATAATTTTCCTCGTTAAATCCTTACGAACGTGACACAAGCAACGCGATAAACTTTTGTCCGGGCATTTCTCTGTAAATTGGAAAACATGATAAACTCGCCGTACTACCGTTCTTTTCCTTCATGCCCGGACAGCATTAAGCTGGCAATATTTCAAGTCGGTGTGGAAATCCGAAAAAGCGGAAAGCAGAGAAACCAGAGCCTTTTTAACCGGCCTCGTGCATCATAGGCAATAGAAGGAGAAAGAAATAAATATTGGACTAGTTGGACGTATTTTAAAGCGGCTTGCCGGAGCTTATATTCCACCCCCCACCACAGTCATCACCTTCTTAGGTGATTATATAAATAAAGAGCGCCGTTTGCCAGTTATACACAAGCGTGATGTATTTTCGTATGAAGTGATAATTTTAGATACGGTGGGCTCTTGAAATATCAAGAGGAACTATGCAAAATAAAAAAAAACAATGTTGGACTGCTGCATAGATGCAAGGCGTGTTTTACTACCAACTACCCCTCGAGATCTATTGCAGAGCTGTTGGCGATACAACAAATATTGGACCATACTGGTTCTGTGCTAAAAGAATTATTATATTAGATATATGCATATTGCTTGGAATTTTAATTTTTTAAATTTAATCTAATATAAATTATAATTTTTAATTTCTTTTTTTCTTGGTTTTCAGGTCGTCAATATTAAAAACATGAATGAGTACGACGTTTCGCTTTATTGAAAAGCTTTTTCAAGTATATAAATAAATGTAAAAAGGGTAAATTATAAATAAAATTAAATATTGATTTTTATTTATAATTTACACTTTTTACATTTATTTATATCTCTGAAAAAGCTTCTTCAATAAAGCGAAACGTCGTACTCATTTCATGCTTTTTTAATACTGGACGACCTAAAAAAACCAAGAAAAAAGAAATTAAATATTATATACATGGTCAAGATTTGAAGCTTTTAAAAATAAATTATAATTGTATATTTATTTTTGTACCTTATTTTAATTTAATGTCTGCATCTGTATTTATCTTTATAATTACTTTATTTTTTAGAACTATATAAAAATAGCTATGATAATTAGTCTGTTATATTTCCGACCTTTTATCTGCTAGGTGGCACGGGATACTTGTGGATGCACCAAACCACCTCTTAAGACTCCTTTCCGATTGCTTGCTAACGAATCGTGTAATACAAGAAAGTTAAAAGAAGAAAGCATTATTCTTTATTAAAATACCTAACACTCCTGCTTTCATTCTATAAGAGACACTGTAATCACAGCTACATAAATTGGATTCATACACTATATAAAGCAAACTTATTTCAATCAAAATACGCATTTTAACTTGCTTGGTAATTTCATAAATTCAGTTATCGAAATATCAAATATTAAGTAGATTCAAACTACTAGAGTCATCAACTAACTGACCGTGAGTAAAAGAATCTATAAATTCGGTACGAATATTTACCGATATATTTAAATTTTCTAAAATAAACGATACTAGAATCGATTTATTTCAATATTGCCAAAATAATGATGGAATTCTATACGCATCTGTAAGGTTATCTGTAAAGTTGTAAGCATATATTATGAATGCTTACAGACTTACGGACAACTTTACGGGTGCTACAGATATGTATCCAATCTTTCCATAAATCTGGGTAACAAACAAAAATTGCTAACAAATATTAAAATGATGGCGTTTCTTACAAACTTAACCCCAAAATGAAACTAGTCGCAAACTCATATAACATGTAAAAATATACTTTAACTGTTTAAAATCTAATCAAAACTAATTAATGATTTAATTTTTAGTGATAAATTACCGAAGAAATATCTGGATACATAGGAAGGGTCTCGTTACAGGTGTGGTTTCAGGTAAATTAAGAATCAAATTGGACGTACTTAGGGCTCTAACAAGCGGCCAAGGGCTTCAGTGGCAATCAGGATTCTTTTCAGGATATTTTTGTACGAAAATTGCAAAGGTCGTTCAGATACATATATTATGTTATGTAATTAAAGTTTTTCAGGTATAAAATTTGTGGAACTAGAATATTGGGGTGGTAAAATTGTTAAAGCAGCGAATGTGACAATCATGCTCTGTCGTGGCCACCGGAAGAGTGCTCATTTAAACTATTGCTAACAGTTATCTGGCTTCGATTGTTCTCGGTGGCAAACAAGGAGTCAACATAAACCTAAATATGACTAGAACCGACATTGAAATGCCGTTATTCACCCTATATGGAGGGAAATATAAAATATAACCGAAGACCGATAAATTTTCCAGAAGGATCTTTATAAAGATACCAGGTAAGCTAGTACTAACAAGTAAAATATAGTTAACAGTATTTATAATTGTCTAAATAGCATTTCTATCTAGCATGGACTATTATAATAGTCATTATGTACAATAAAATTGAAGAATTGACAGTTAGAGTATGCAACCAGGTATGTACGTTTACTTAAAATACCTTGGAACCTGTTCTAAATTAGTGTTAATTTCTATAAATTAGTTTAAATACTAATAGTTAACATTTCCATAATTCGTTCAATTTCCTCAATATTGCAGTGTTCTAATTTCATTCATTTTTATAATAATCATTACTAGGAATAATAAAATTAATATCTTTGGTTTTTCATTTCGAAGGTTAATAAAAGTTGTATTTGTGTTTTAAATTTGAATTATTTGGATAGTTTTTAATTACATAAACAAATTACATAACATGATAGAAGTCATGTCAAATTGTTGAATTTCAGCAGTCGAAAACAATGATTATGGAAACTATGTGGAAAATGATTTGTTGTGGGAAAAAAGATTAAAAAAATCTTTTATGTATGTCAAGATTTTTAAAAATATTAAATAGTAAGATATTGTTAATAAGAAATCAACAAAGTTTTCAAATTGGAAAATATTGGAGTCTTACAATAGGAATAAGGTGAATCAGAACTTTGCATTATAAAAAAGGAGGAATCAAAAATAAATTTTGCAATTGGAAAAAGGTGAATTGGAACATTGTATTATCAAAAAGGAGGATTTAAAGTTGGACTGGAAAATCGAAATGAGAAAGCGAATTAAGCTAAAGAATAGAAAGCATTATAAATTAAAAATCTATTGAGGTTGGTCATTGCTTAAGATGGTTTTTGCTATTGTTGTGTAATTTGCATTTTGTTTGTGATTTATTCACATATTCATTAAAATATACCGAAATCATCCATACATTAAATTAAAATTAATTTGAAAGTTGATTAGAACTCACATACCTGTCAAGTGACAACAATAAGTCCAATTGACACATAGCAATATACATGTACCGTCTGTCAGTTTCTTATCCGTGGGTTGCTCCAAGATTTGGAAGTGTATGTTCTTGGTATTAGCGGAGCAATTATTAAAAACAATGCTCAAACTTTGAGGAAATGATTTAATTAACGTTTCGTTGTTATGCACCACAACTTATTCAAAATGAACAAATATACAACTGAAAATATATATGTAAATTGTTGAAAATGGATTTGTATTACTCAAATAAAGATTTCTTTACCTGAAACTTTGAAATTTTATTTTCAAACATCCACAAACTTATTTAAAACCAACTTTTTACTTAACCTTCGTAAAAAACAATTGCACATATGTACAACACAATAAGATTCTACTTGCATTTTAAAAATAACTTAGAAAATGACACACAAATTTATAGAGAAATTTTACATACAAAACCTTAATAATAATTTTCCATTATGTTCATTTTTTCAATAATTAAAATTAATTTTATCAACTTTATTTGAATAATGTGAAGTTTCAGGTAAAAAAATCTTTATTTAAGTAATATAAATTCATTACCTAAACAATTTATATATTTTCAGTCGTATATTTGTTCATTTTGAAAAAATTGTGGTGCACCACAACGAAAATTAAATCATTTCCTCAAAACTTGAGTATTGTTTATAATATTTGATCCGCTAATACCAAGAACATATACTTCCACATCTTGGAGCAATATATAGGTACCATTATATGTTGCTATGGTATCTCCTGAGCGGAAATACGGTACATCCAAGCGAAAGCAGTCTTTCAAAATGGGAGAAATAAATAATCTTTCTGATGTTCCAAAGATTGTCAGAATTAATTTTGACAATTGGCTATATGTTTGAATATAGTAAGTGAACTCTTACTCATCGGAGATATTTGTCATGTGATGATGTGAATAAACTAAATGAAAATTAGCGCAAAAATTTGAACGAGTCAAGCGTAATATAATATTTTTGGGGAGTACCACGTGTGGGGCTTACTACAAAGATGAAACATGAGGAAGTCACGTTGTATAAATTTTTCATAATCTATCTGGAGGATAGACGGGAACAGATCGCTCAATTAACAGAGGAGGTGAAAGATATGAGAAAGGATATCAGATCAAGTGGATCTGAATCTTGGGAAACTCCATCTTAATACATTAAAAAGCGTAGGTGATATTGCAAAGAAGGAAAAAGAAATAAAGAACAACACAGGACATTTCAGAGGAGGAAAAATTTGAAGCAACGCGTGGATGTTCATGAAGTAAATAATAAACATAATGGTTCTGATAATTTTAACGATAATTTTGCATATGATTCTCTTATCCTAAAGTTACATTGTTCTGCAGTAAGGAAGGCATTGGTATTATTAATATAGAAGCACCACAGTTCCTGAAGAAAATGTAGATGATAGTGAGAATGCTGAAGAGTTTTTGCGTTTTGTTGACAGAATGCCTTATTTGTTGGTTTAACATTTAAATGATTACACTAATGTATAGAACAATGATATTTCTAAAACTGTTGACTGAATAACCTCCTTTCACTCACAATCAGTGTATAAGCTAATAAAATAAAAACAAGTGAGTAAAAACTGTTTCTATATTATAAAGGCTTGTGGCATAAACTACGTGCCAAAAACATTGCAACACCTCGAAGGAGGTCACTCACAAAGCTGAAATCTTACCAAAGCAACTGGTTGCATGTAAAAAGTTGCTCATAAACATGTCAGAGCTTCATACAGGAAGAGGAAGTAGAAACTCTCCCTTGGCCTGCTCGCTTTCCGGATTTAAACCCGATCGCAGCATGTGTGGAATATGATGGGTCGCTACATAAGACGTTTACCACAAGCAGCAAGCACCTTACAGGAACTTCGTTGCAAGCCTGGGATGAGATCCTACAAGATGCCATAAACAATCGTGAGGATGTGGCATCTTATTGATAAATTTTTTGTTGATTGTTGATATTCTTTTTCCATTTGTTATGATTTACTACTGAAAACTGGTAGTTATGATTTACTACTTGAAACTTGCCAAAATTTTAGCTTTGTGACCCAGCTCCATCAAGGTGTTGCACTTTTTTTGTCATGCAGTGATGACTGAGAAGAACTGAAGTCAACCTTGTACAAATCTGCAAATATTGATCCTTTTTCCTTCTAAATGATATTTAAGAAAGGACTGATGATGATTAAACAATCAACTTTAACTTAAATCACATCTAATTACCACATTTAACTCCCATCTGTTTTCAATTAAACCGTAAAAAGCTACAAACACCAGCCGCGTTGATGCTGTTCAATTTCCTTCTAAATCAGACACTTTACGAGCGCGCTGGATCCGTTTCGCGTTTCGTCTAGGCGATACCGGTGTCAGTGGCGCTCTAATAAAGGTTAATTTAGAATTGCAACCGTCGCGTCGCGCTCTGACCCAGTAAAACGTGGAAAAACATCGTGGAAGATACGGCTATACGTTCGTTTCAGTGGACAGTTGCGACAGAGCGCAGTGACGCCAACGTTGCGCGTCGGAAGCACCTGCCAAGACTACTTTTTTTTGTTTTTCATAACCAACGTTTCAATTTTGGGGACGCCGAAATTATTCTGATATGGCGCGACAGGTAAAATCGGTAACAGCATGAGGTTGACGAAAATAGGAACGTCCAACAGGTATGACAGTGTAGGGAACGAGATGGCAGATTAGCCGGAGTGACAGAAATAGATTACTTCCGGAATTGACTGTAATATTTCATACGACTCATTGGAGCTATTTCAACATGTGTTCGTTTCCGCCGGATCGCATGTGTAACCGGTATTTTAGAACGCCCGTTTTGTTTATGTAATAACGAAAAAAAAAAATAAAAAAATAATCAAGGTCGCTGAAGGGAAACACACTGCCAACTAATATATCCTCCTATCCGTTTTGATGATAAAAAAACAGTTGCTTACTAAAAATAGCCGCGTGTGCTGTTGTATCGGTAATTAAGTCGCTTACGCCTTCATATACATACAACCCACGATTTCACTTCGTCGATTCCGCTGCAAAGGGAGCAGGAACTATATTACATAAGCATCTTACTCATCATTCCCAAAGTGACAGCGCATCCACAACACGATCGGTGCCAAGAAAATAACAATTAGACCCTCCCCGCGATAAAGTTCATTGTCTGAACGCCGCCCGGTGATTCATCGCATGATCACCTCCGCGTGAGAAAGCGTGCCAAAATAAGCCGTGTATCGAAACCAGGACGGAATATGTGAAATTCGACTAGAAGAACATCTTCATAATCGCTAGATGCACACACGTATAAAATTTGAAACGAATTTAACGATATCTAAGGTTGGCAGTGTCCTTTCTGGAAATCTCGCTGAGGATATGGTTGGAAAACCGAAATCTTAGATTCGTGCCGTGTTGCATATCAAATTAAACCTCTTAACGAGTATAACGAGACAAAAACATTTTTATTTAATTATATGCAGGCATGAGTGTGAAATGAAACAGAAATATAAAATTAGGATAAACAGTTAAAATCGGTTTTGCGTAAATTTTTTGTTTGTATTTATGCGTATATGTGGGAGTTATTTTTTCCTCTCAGTATAACGTATTGATGGCTCGATCTGCGAGATGTTTTCTTAAATCTAAAAATAAGAATCCATTAATGAATGTTGACTTTGACAAATTATTTTTTTTTTATTACCGACACAGGCTTGTGTATAAAATTCGCCTGGTTGTATATATTTCTTCCGCGATTGGTTTAGTTAATAGATTTTTTTTGTTTGCTTTCTTTCAATGGGATGGGAATTTTGCACATTTCCTATAAGAACAGCAATTGTTTCTTAAAATCCGATGTTTCTTTAAAAGGTTAAATGAATCGATTTGGTTGAAACATTTTTTTTTCCAAGTAGTGCCTGCATCACGAACTAAAACGTGCTCTACGTGTGCCTACGTAAAAATGTTCACGTGAATTCAGTGGGTTAATGGTGCGTGGCTAAATTTACTTTAGAGTTTAGAGTAAAGATACACAACATGCATCGCACGTACATCAACCTAATAAAAGGCAGAGCGACCTAAATAATGTTAGATTACATTTTAGATGCTCGATCGTTAATATTAGAGTGTTATATAAGAAATAGGAGGAGTATTAATTAAACTGCCTACACTCCTGCGTAATGTGAAATTGAATAATAGTAATTTTCTTCTAAAAAAGTATGTATTGTCACGCCCTTAAATGTTTTAGTGTCCTAAATGATCTATATTTTTGTTTAAAATAATTTAAAATAGAATAAAAGGAATAGAGATGCTTTTTTCATAAGCATGTTATAATTTTCTTAGATTAATGTGATTTCAAACAAAAAATGTAAATAAAATTCTTAAAAAAGTACCTTAAAAGTTTTTTATTTACGTTTCAATGATGTCAACATTAGCTTTTTCAATTTTTTGTTTGTTTTTAAAGCCAAATCACTCTAAGGTGCTTTATAATTAATATTTTAATATTTATATTATTTTAATAATTTAGAATAATTAACTAAACTTATCAAAATTTATAAATGGTCAAAACAAATGAAATAAATAATTATTTTTTAATCACGCTATCATTTTCTTAGCTAGCCCCCTTCATTAATTTTTCTTTTTCTTTGCATTTAACTATTTCCAAAGAAGGGAAGGGGGGTTATTCGCATTTTTCTTTCAACCCTCTACCCTCTTTTGAATAATTTAATTTTAAAAATAAATGGAAAATGCTGCTAAAAGCCCCCCTCCTACCTTTAAAAGGGGGAAAAGTAAGCATTTGTTTTTATAAGTTTTTGAATTTATAGATAAATATATTACAAGTCATAACAACAACAATTATACCAACCATTATTATTTTTCTTATGCAAAATTTGATAAATTTTTCAATATAAATCCCAGTTATTATTGCATACAAGGTAAATTTTTATTTCCAATTTTTCATATTTTAAGAAGTTTGAAAATTATTATTTGCCTAAGTAGATGAGTGAATAATAGTTTCGAATCGTTTTATATAAGTTTCTTTTGTGTCAAATTTTTTTTTCTCAAAAAAGTTTAAATATGGTCCGAAGTAAATTGTAGGTACAAATAAACAATATAAAACAATCGAAAACCAACAGGAGCTAAGTGTTTATTTTTATAAGTATAACCTTTGCTTGCAGCCCCCTTTTGCAAGATGTTTTTTTTTTGTTTTTTTTTTAACATTTATAGGAATGAAATGGTTTCAATTTTTTTTTTTTAGATTATATTCAATTTTTTTATACCTAATTTTTTAATGAAACAAGAATAAAAAATTAAAATCACAATCGCTATCATCTGTTTCTCATTTATTTAAGTAAATGAGTGTATAATAATTTTGAATCTTTTCATGTAAGTTTGTTTTGTGTGAAATTTTCTTTTTATGAAAAATTTAGATGTGGTTCTATTATTCTTTTCTTGAAATATATCAAAAATGAAATTTTGAAAGATCTAAATTAATTTCTCCCTCATTCAAAAAAATATTTAAATTTAATTTTTATCATCAAATAGTTTTTATTATCCTTTGTGCGAAATTTAGGTTTAGTTTTTTTTTCATTTTTTTTTCTTACAATAATATTTTAAGAATGAATAGCTCACGTCTTTTGCGTGAAATTTTCTTTTTATGCAAAATTTGGATGTGGTTTCATTATTTTTTCTCTTGAAATATATTAAAAATAAAATACAAAAAAAAAAATCACTACCCCCTATTGGCATTTTTTAACGATTTTTATCTTTGTAAGTAAACATAGATCTAAATAATTTAAATTTATTTTTTATCATGAAATGGTTTATTTTCCTTTGTGTGAAATTTAGATTGTTTTTTTTCAATTTTTTTCTGAAAATAATGTTTTAAGAATGAAACAAAAACTAATTAAAAAATACCACCTTTGAGGTGTTAGTTGAGACTTTTTTCTCAGAGAAAAAAAAACTTAAAAAAGAGAAGGTGGTTTTAATTATTTTTTTTTGAGTAAATGATAAATATTGTTTCTTATTCTGATTTTAAAAACAAAGAAATGAATTTGTTTTGTATTTGTTTTCCAAGCTAGGCTCATTTTGTGAAGCATTTATATGGAATAATCTTCTTTTTCATGTCTTGTTATTATTTTAGACTGCATAGTGCTAAAAATTAAACAAAAAAAAATGAAAAACACATCTTTGGCTTCTGATTTTTTCTTTAAGATTTTTTTAATAGATGGGGGCATAAAGAATTTTGAATATTATTGCTGTGGTTTTTAAGTACTTTTTTCTTTAAATTGACTTTCTTTTGGAAGCAATTTAAGAAAGGTAAAAATGTGTTCTTTTATGCTTTACACTTTTATAAAAAATGTATTTAAAATGAAATAAATTAAGAAAAGAATATAAAAAACCCACCTGCTAAATTAAAATAATTTATTACTAATCACTCTGTAAATTAGGAAAAAAACACCATTTTTTTTTACTTTAGAATAAGCGTAAGTAAAATTACTTCGCGCATCTAAAATACCACTCTAATACATGAATCACCCTGTATGTAACATGATATTACGCAAAAAATCGCTCCCACACTCATATTTATACCTGATTTTGGCGCAGTCGCTTTGAACGTGGGCGCTATCATGCTGTTTATTATTATATTATTATTGTTGACTGTTGTCACTCTGCAACCACTGGCCGAAAACTTCCCCGCGAATCTACCTTAAATCTCTAGTAGTATTGCGACACCGATCTTAAGTACCTGACGGCTATTTCCGGCGCATGACCATGCCACTCGTTCACGATTTCCTATTTTCCGACGCACTTTATATCGACGACATGTTCCGCGAAGCACCGGAGCAGGATTACGACTGGACGCCCGTTGCAACGACCACTAACTTCTCGCGTCACGACGCCCGACGTCTCTCGATTTAGAGTAGTAGCTGTTGCCGCGTTTGGACGCCGTGTGACCGACTAAATTTGACGAAATGACTAAAAGGACGGCACACGCTGTTTTCTCAATGAATCTACGGATAGGAGATTAGAACGCGCGATGAAAAACAAAAGAAAAAAAAATCGGGGAGATTAAGTATCGAATTCCGTTAAGGTGAATGACACGCGGTAAATATTTGACATATTCAATTGTTTCCATAAAAACGAACGTCATTATATTTAAACTGAAACAAAACACGAAATGGGCTAACATAGATAATAATTAGATTTTACCACATATATGTTGAATACGACCCTGGACGAATGCATTGCGAAATGCATTCGATCACGAGAGTCGAGCGATATTTCTATTGATGAAGCATCAAAGGAGTTGTCGAAATCAAATTATAGTGTTGGAGATTATCCAACTCGTCATTACTAAACATTGGAATTGATCCCAAAAAGTTTTAATTTACTGTTTTTGTTATCTACGCTAAAACTTGGCGCAGGAAAATTATGTTTTTTAATATCATTAGTTTCGAGACAGAGGAAGACAAATTTGTTTCGGAGTTTTATGTTTTATGTCCTAATATTTCAAATAATCAGTAAAAAACTTCCAAACAACGTGATCACAGTATTATTATTACAAGTCCCAGCTCCTGCAACTGTTGTCTCCAGTATTAAATTGATCTTTAATTAAAATTCTTGTAATTAATCTTTTTCTTTTAATTCTATTTTATACTTTCATTTCAAGCAAGATGGAGCTCTTCAAACTTCTACATTTTCAAATGAGAAAAAAAAAAAAATTGAAAACACAAGAGTTGTGTTAATTTTTGAAGAAAAAAACATTAAATTTACACATTAAGATGATAAGTTTTTGAGCAGATATTTTAAGAATTTTATTTTTCTTTTGAACCTTGAGAAGTACACTTATATATAGAGTGGTCAGACGTGTCTGCTTGCACGGGCCGCACTCGCCTCGCGCCATGCAGAACGTTTAGCCATAGTATATCTTCAAGGTAGTAAATCATTCCCTCCGATTCGTGTGTCTAGGATCTAGTATCAGTGTTAGTCGAGTCTTGATGCGAGACGGTACAATTTTCCGTTAACGTTTTACGCATTGTAAACGTAATATCGTACAATGTCGGGCGTAGAAAATCTCAGAAAACGACCATTTTTTTTTGTAATGTAGAAAAGTATTTTATATCAAATGGCTCTCTGAAATTTTCAGGAAAATTCAGATGAAGTCGAAAGTTTTCTTCAACAATTCTTTTTTTTTCGCTTAAAATATTAGGAGTGAAACAAAGAAAAAATTAACCGTTTTTATTGTCGTTATTTTTTAGTAGGTGAGGATGCAACAGCTTTGAATCTTTTTATGGAAATTTATTGTGTAAGTATCAAATATATTTCTGTAATAGCTTCTTTTTATGGGAAATTTAGGTGGGGTCGAAGGTTTGTTTATTTTTGTTCTTAAAATATTGTAAAAAAGAAGAAAAAGAAAAAAATAAATAAAAATCACCACTTCGATTTTTATTCTTAAAAGGAAAAAAAAATCGGTGGGGCTCAAATTTTCGTTATTTTTTTTACCTTAAAATTATGTTAAAAATGAAAGAACACGAAAAATTTAAAAATCACTACCCCTCATCTTACTTTTTTTGGGATTGTTCGTTTTAAGTGGATTCAAGTGAAAATCTTTTGATTGATGATTTTTATTTTTGTTTTATTTTTTAACATATTTCAGGAACAAACATAATGAGACCATTATCCTCATCTAAATTTTTGAAAAAAGACTCTAGGTGGCTAAATATCTTTGTTCCTAAAATATTTTAAAAATAAAACAAAAAAATAAATTAATTAATTTTTTTAAGTAGATAGGATGCTATAATCTTTTCATCTTTTATTTTGTTTCAGAAGGGGAGAAAATTCGATGGGATCCAAAATTTAATTATTTTTTTTCCTTAAAATTATGTTTAAAAAATGAAAGAAAAAATCATTACCGTCACCTTACGTTCTTTTTTCTTTGGTTGGACTGGAAAATTTGATGACGATTTTTTTTTTTTTTTTGTATTATTTTTAACACATTTTAGGAACAAAAATAATGAGCAAAGATTGGAATATAAACTTTTTACAGTAAGAAATAATTAGAAAATAGATATAAAAAGATAAAAATTTGTAATTTTTCCCAAGAATTTTTTTTCCTCACGCAGGATTTGAACACACTCTCGTTTACCGGAACGAGCGCTCTACCAAAATTCTTCATAATTATTACAGTTATTAGCAGAAATACAGTAATTCGTTAAAAATAATGAAATCCGCGACACCATTGAAAATAAAAAACAAAAAATTCAAGATTAGGAAAATTATTTTTACTTCTAAAATATATTAAAAATAATCACTCTTTTTTTGGAACCCAAAATTTATTTTATTTATTTTTTTTATTCTTTTATTCTTAAAATTAAGTTAAAAAAAACTAAAAAACAAAAAGAAATTCACTGCCTCCACTTCACGTTCTTTTTTCGGCTGCTTTTTAGGTAGATTGAGGTGAAAATTAATCCTTTTATCAAAAAAAAATATTTTGCATGGAATCTTCTGCCAGAAATTGATTTTTTTAAAAATTTAATATTTGTTCCTTGTACAATACATAATATTTAATATGAGAAAATAAAAAAAATCATTTTCTTTTTAAGTATTCTTTAAGGGGTGTAAACAGTTTTCATTCTCTTTAGGTCAATGTAGTTTAATAATAGTTTTTAGTAGCAGGCTCCATGTGTGAGAAGAGAAATTTAGATAGAACTTAATATTATTTCCAATGTTTTATTTTTTTGCTTCATAAAATTATGCTAAAAATTGAATAAAAGAAACACAATTACAGCCGCCTGATTACCTATGTCTTTTCTTTGCTTTCTTTTTAAGAAGATAAGGGTGAAGACAATTTTTGTAATGTTGAATCATTTTGCGGCTTATTTTGTTAACTAGCCCCTTTTTGTGGAAAATTTAAAAGTAAATGTTTTTTATTCATTTTTTTTCTTAAAATGTTATGACTGAAACAAAAAAAAAGAAATAAAAATAAAAACGTCTTCCACTTTCGGATTTTTTTCTGGTTGTAGGCGAATGGAGGAGAGTTCCAGTGTCTCACGTATTTTTTCTTCGTATCAAATGGTTTTTCGTTTTTCTGACTTAGTCCCCCTTTTTTTGTAAAATTTATTATAGGAAGCTTATAAATGGTCTGTTTATGTAGTGATGTGGGCATTCTATTTGCGTAATATTTTAAAAATTCGAGTTGCTTCTAGAAAAAGCGACAATATTCTTCATATAACCCCACATCACCAATATCAAATTTCCTCAAAGTGAACCTCCAGGAAATTGGAATATTCAAGTAATTTCCGTTAAATAAAAATATGAAAGGAAAAAAAAGTCGAAGCTATTACGGACTCATTTCCTCCGATTTTACGCGCGCGAATTCCATCAGTCAAACATCTCTGGTTGTACATATGTAGGTTGCGTTGTTTTAAGGCACTTTACTAATTTCCAAAGCAAACAAACTTGCTGTTGAGTTGTTCGTATATACAACGGCGTAGGGTCTAGTAATAAAAAGAGGCAATTAAAATGTGTTAGCGGACCGATTTTTATGTCTGTATTCGAGGATTGTGCTACACCCTCCTCGCGGCAATGATGGAAGAACTTAAAGGCGTTCGTATTGATTTTAACTGACAATAAAGCAGACTGATTATTGGAGTATATACATGGATATCATATTGTATTTTGGATTATGAATTCTTTCTTTAACTATTATTGTGATTTAAGTTAGATTTTACCTCTTATTTTGCCCATTTTGCCCCAAATATAAAAATGGGTAGTGGGGGTTTGTTGTAACGACGTCAAAAAAAATCTTAACCGTCGTAGTAAACAAACCGATAAAAATATGAATTCGAGATATAACATAACTTATCTTTGTTTTCTTCATAAAAGAGGCATAAATAGCAAGAAACTAAAAAATAGTTGAAATTTCAAGGGCAGATTTGACCCTTTCAAACTATACGGGTTCTACAAATTTCATTCAAAATCAGGGTGTAGTTTCTTATTCGCCTGTTTTGAGGTGTTACATTTACCAAAATAATACCAAACTGAAAAGTTCTTTTTTAGTCATTTTTAGTTGTGTATTTAATTCAGAGTTGGGTAAAATTCAATCAAATTAATCAATCGAAATTGAAATGAAAATTTTCAATCATTAATTGAAGTGAGTGATTAAAATTGAAATTAATTTAATTTTTAATCTGGTCGGATTGACTTAATGCAATCGTTACTTTTTAGTGTATTAATATTGTCTTTACTACTTACTTTTAGTTACACACTCTTATAGTTAGACATTAATCGATTAAATTTTTAATCAATTAAATTCCAGATTAAAATTATCAATCGAGATTCAAGCGAAATTAAATTAGTTGTTACTCGACAATTAAGTACGTAGATATTAGTTAGTTAATCGTTAATTTTAATCTGAAACGGATTAAATCTGAGGTTGATTGTTATCGTATCGTATTTCTGTTATAACTCGACATTAAACCGTAATTGTGACAAGATGGTCGTAAGCGGCAATAAAGATGATAGATCGTATGGAATAGAATCTGTATCAGCCTTTTTTGGTTTATTAAGAAGAATACGTAGGTAATCGTGCTCTTAATATATTGTACATATGACAAATTTGCTTGTCACAGATATTTTTGTGTAGGTTGTTAACTCTTTTTTGGTAGTAACTGTATATGATACGTTCTACTTGTTGGCTATTGCCGCTTGCAACCGTCTTGTCACAATTAAAGTTTAATATCGAGTTGTAACAGGAATATAAAACGATAAAAATAAAACTCAGATTTAATTCATTTCCGATTAAAAATTAACGATTAACTAACTGGTTATTAATTACATATTTACTTGTCAACTAACAATTAATTTGATATCCAATAAAATTAATTCCGATTAAATCTCCGATTAATCATTTTAATCGAAAATTTACTTAATTAAAAATTTCAGTGATTAAGTTCTAATATCGAGTTGTAACAGGAATACAAAACGATACAAATAAAACTCAGATTTAATCCATTTCCGATTAAAAATTAACGATTAACTAACTGGTTATTAATTACATATTTACTTGTCAACTAACAATTAATTTGATATCCAATAAAATTAATTCCGATTAAATCTCCGATTAATCATTTTAATCGAGAATTTAATTAATTAAAAATTTTAGTGATTAAGTTCTAATATCGAGTTGTAACAGGAATACAAAACGATACAAATAAAACTCAGATTTAATCCATCTCCGATTAAAAATTAACGATTAACTAACTGGTTATTAATTGCATATTTACTTGTCAACTAACAAGTAATTTAATTTCCAATAAAATTAATTCCGATTAATCATTTTAATCGAGAATTTAATTAATTAAAAATTTCAGTGATTAAGTTCTAATATCAAGTTGTAACAGGAATACAAAACGATAGATACAAATAAAACTCAGATTTAATCCATTTCCGATTAAAAATTAACGATTGCTTATTAATTACATATTTACTCATCAACTAACAATTAATTTGATATCCAATAAAATTTACTTCGATTAAATCTCCGATTAATCATTTTAATCGAGAATTTAATTGATTAAAAATTTAATCGATTGATGTCCAAGCTATGATTTAATTACAATATTATCATTAAAGATATCGATATGATAACAAGAAGTGTTGTTATTTTCCAATTTAGAATTCAAAAGTGAGATAACATATTGCTTAAAATAGCGACGTGCCCCAGTGTACAGTACTTTTAGGACAGTCTGTATACAGTCGAAAATATTTTTAAATTATGCCACAATCATAATATACATAACAATTTTATTTTGTAAAGCATTTATATTAAGCAATCTTATCAGATGAGTATTGAAAATAAAGTGATGTTTAAAAAAAAATCACGATTTGGTAAATGTTGTAATAAAATATATATTTTTTTTAATTTTAAAAATAGCTATATAAAATAATAATTGTAAAAAAGATAAAATAACAAATATGTAACTCAATACACATATTTTTCGTTTCAAAAAGAATGATTTATAAAATTTAAAAATATAAACAGTAAATTCTTGTTTCAGCATCCAAAATTTGAAATCGTTTCAACGACGCAAACTTACTAACAATCCTGTATATTATGTCCTAATTTTCCTAATGTAAACAATCCATTCGAGCAAATATTAATAATGCAGTCACGTATATTATTCCATTCTAAGTATAGGAACATTAGAAACATATTAATTTTTGCGATCAAAGATATTAAAAGGTCAGTTCATAAAATCAGAATATTTATATATATGTGACTATGTGCGAAACTATATACATATTAAAAACTAACTTTCTTGAATATTCTGTCTAAAAATCACCAGCAACCTTTTAGGAATAATAAACAGTTGCAACAATGATGACCTTCCTTAATAATTTTGCAGTAAAAATATCTTATCTATCTCAGTCTCGACTACTTTATTTCTTTCGCAATTCTTTTTATTGCATATAAGCAGAGCAAAGATAATGTAATACGTTAGTGAAAGTTTTGAGAAATTTGTATATTTTAAAGTTAGGTAATTTATTCAAATGCAATAATTTATGTAATGTTTTTTGTTACGCAAAAATTAATTTTCTAAATATTTTGTTAATGACGTACAGATGCACATATATAAATATATATATATATATGGATATGATAAAATGGTTCAAATTTAATAATGTAATATACACATTGTGGATGTTTGTATATACAGGTTTTCAAGCGAAAATGTTTAACCTCTTCAAGCAACTCTTCTATTAAATGTCAATAAATATATGAAGTTTTGACAGTGCTTTAATAAAATATTCAATTTCTATCGAGAGACTTTGCAAGTATGTCACTTAAGTTCTTGGTTTAAAATGCCAATTTATCAATTTCGCAAATTACTTTCAACTCCCACTGTACCCATCAACATTTCCTTCATCAGAATGAACAACGGGTATGTATTTATACATATGTGCATAGCGTACGAAATAAGGCAAGCGTACTATTAAATAATATAATGTAATCGGATCTCTCAAGTGAATAATGGCAGCGTGAAACTTTCAAGGTCACAAACCTCTGCCAAACAGGAAACCTTTGGCCTCAGACAAGGCAGAATCAATTTCATGCAGCAGACTACTCCTCTCCTTGTGTCTGTTCCTGCGTAGAACTCTGTGTATCCTCTTGGCTTCCTTGTACTTCCTACCTTTTGTCATTATTACAGGATTATTATGGCTAAATTATGACGAAGATATGTAGTTTAGAAAGAAATACATTGTTGTGGTAATAATGTGTAATTGTATTCTAATATTGGGTATATCACAATTTCGTTCGGTGATGTTATTATGTACAATAAACTAACAAGAACATACAAGCAACTAATCTAAAATGATCACATAAAGAAAGACAAACGATATATACAAACACGTGCAAAATAAAATGTACACGAAAGCAAAATAATCAAACTACAATCTATAAAATTAGTTAACGATACAGCTTTTTGTTAGTATGACGTCTCCCAAACGTTTGTTAAGACATTCAGTAAATCGCACAATAGCCACTGCAACTCCAAACGTTTCGTCCGTGACTCACCGTCTTCGGTGTCCAAATTGCTCGCGGCTTCCCTGGTGATGGCGACGAATTCCTTCAGATGCTTCGGCAACCTCTTGGCTTCGCTCAAACTATCCCCGTCCATCACCAAAACTGGTTCAGAATCTTCGGCATCCGACCTCTCCGGTAGGCTAGCGTAATCTGCGCTATCCTCCGAGGTGGCGGCCGCGTATTTCAGTTTGCGTTGCTTCACTTTGTTCATGAATTCATCTTCGATTCCCTTGACGTGAATCGCCTCTAATTTACCTTTCTTTTCCGTTGTGGGGAGTTGATGCGAGCTTATTTTGATCACCTTGTGCTGTTGGCGATCTTGCCTCTTGGCGATTTGCGTCATGTATTCGTCGTACATATTCTGTCTGAAGCGTTCCGATTCTGGAGGTATGGTAGATTTGCTCGGATTCGGCTGATGGATGGCTATATCTTGATTCTTGGAGATTTTATATTGGGTCGGATCGAATTGGTGTTGGTCGCCCGTCGTGTTCATCTCCGACGCTAATTTACGCTTCTCTTCTTCCAATTTCTCCAATTCCTGTTGGATTTCCTTCTCCTTCTGGATGAGGTATTGCATCTGCTGGACGTAGATTTCCTGCGGCAAGGACCTCCTCCTTCTGGCGGAGATCTCGTCGCGTTTGGGCAAAGGATCCTTCATGTCATCTAAATTATTTAGATGTGGAACACTGCCGCTCTTGGCCCTCGCCAAATTAAGCCATTCCGATAGATTTCTCGCGTCCAATCTCGCCTCGTCGCCCGATCTTTCATCTAGAAAACGTTGCTCTGGGACATGACCGCCGCTTTTCGCTGTTGTGGATTCACTAGCGTCGGATCCTCGGATGAATGCCAACAACCGATTCGATGGTGATTCATCGACCGTATTTTGATGGTTACCGCGAATTTGCGCGAATTTTTCGTGTAGATCTAGTAGGTTCTTGGTGCCAACAGGTGCTTTCGCCTCAGTACTCACTGCTGAAATATCAAAACCGTCAGAGGTGTTAAGCGATCCTCGGTCGTGTTTTGTGTTAGTTTTACGCTACTGGAAGCGGTGTTATTACTATTATTATGGTGAAGTTGGTGAGTGGACGACAAATTGTTAGTCAGCTCTTCCAGGCTCTCAGACACGGATGCCAGTTCTTCCAAGACATCGCGGCCGAATGGTAATGATATCAGTTTCTTCAAACACAATTCCCTCAAACTTAGCATATCATTCGGTAGTTCGTCCCTATATATAGTCGTGCACAGAGATGTACCACGACTACTGCTATCGCCGCTGCATTCTGACAGGTGCGAGGGACTTACGACGTTCACCCTTTGCATGGGGGTCTGAGGAGTCTTATCGCCTTCAATTTCATACAAATTGAAGCATTGTATTTGAGAATCCCCGAAAGGATTCTGATGAGGCATCACAGTTTCTTTGGATATTCGGCGAATTTCCTCCAACTTCTCGTCAGGGGTAGGTGGGGGTGTTAGTTGCGAACTCAAGACGTCTTTAACATCCACAGCATCCGCGTGTGAATCTTCAACGGATTCTGCTGATTCACTCTCACATCCAGAACTGTCTTCTAAATACACAATTTCGACGCTAGAGCCCGTTTGGGCCATACTCGTGGTGCAAGTATCTGATATGATGGGGATCCTAGCCGAATCCGTTTCTGTGATTATGGTTTTTTGTGAGATGGTGCGTTCCTTTTGCTCTTTATCGCTTTGGTCGCTGTTCTCCTCGCTTATAACGTCGAGGAAGCGCGGATTCTGATAGACCGGCAGGAAGTATTGCGCTAATTCCTCTCGTTTTTTCGCGCGACGCGCTTTTATGCTCTCAGCGCTTTCCCTACTTTGCACAGCCATGTTTGCCGCCTCTTCTGGGGTGGATACTAATTGCAAGCCTTCTAAGAAGCACCTGAGTTTCGTCTCGTCCTCTGGAGTGATGGATTGCAGCTCGGCTTTGTCTTCTAATTTGAGCGTTCGGGTCGTTGTGACCTTCACCGTTTCGTTGGGGATTTGATTCAACATTCATGATCTTCGACGACTTCCCAGATTATCGGATCTGAATCGTCTTCGGGGGCGCTGCATTCGCCCGTTTCGCACACTTCGCGTATTTCGATGGAATCGTCGTCATCGTCCAAGCTTTTACTCTTTTTGCTCAGGGACGATTTGCGCTTCTGTAGTACGGTTTTGGGGGATTCGACGCGGTAGTTCGATTCTTCCGGCACCGGACGTTTCCCTTTGGCGTTGGGACGTTTGCGTCGCCGTGACCTTGAACTCCCGCTATCCGACATGGTGATTTGGTCGTCGCGCTGTTGCGTCGATGGTGATGATGATACTGTGTGAGTTAAGAGTATAAGACACACGATGACGTGGTGGTTAGAGGTAGGCACACACGCGCGCGTTCCGTTCCGGCTCTGCGGCGGTATTAATCGGAAATGTAAGAACAAACAATAACGACAACAATACAGGAAGAGCATTGATGGCCATGATGGTGGGGCACACACACAGAAAAGGAGAATCGACGATCGTTTTGTTAATGATGGCTAAATAGCGGCGCATAGTTCAGCGTGTTAGTAAAACAAAGACGCACATTTAACTAATAACAATAAGTATACATAAAATCTATTTTAAAAGCACGGAGCTGGACAGCCATAACGAAGCGACTATCGATTGCGTTTCCACATACACGCGTCCGGCATCACAATATTATAGTCTTCACTTTTATGGCATGAGCGAGAGCGTGCAAGTGTATACGAAAAATCACCTCGAACCGGACCCGTACGGTCCTTAATACACTGGCGATTGGATAAACGTATCAGACGTGAGCATAGAGATAATGAAACGTGCGGCCGGTCGCTGGCCGAACACGCCCGAGCACGTCTGACGATCGCGCGCGATCTGTTCATGCCTAATGTTTATGTGTTTATCGCGATATCTACGATGACGGGGTAGGTTACAGCAATGCTCGTTTGTTTTCCTTTCCTTTTCCTATTTCCGTTTTTGGAAAGGAGAAGTTGCGGGTGTTTGACCTAATTAATAACGCTAGACGCGTGTCGCGATTCACCGCACGAAGTTTGCAGTGTAAATTCGCTTAATGAAAGTGGATTTGTGTATACAGTGTCGGCGAGAAAATACGAAACATTTTACAACGATTGGAAATAGGACACGATTTTTCTTTTTCAATATATTCTGGTCTATTCCGTATCACATCATAAACGTTTTAGCAACCAGATTATGTATAAATCTGTATGGGTTATAAGAGTTTTTAGTTTTTGCTACTATCAGTTTATTTGATAGACTGTTCCTGACTTTGGTTTATTATTGTTTAAGGCAGTGGTTCTCAAACTGTGGCCAACAATAAAATAAAACAACCCGGGACTATACACGTTGAATGTGCGCGCGCTACTAAGGGCTTAGTCATCAGAGTGGGGCTGTGTGGCCGGCCAATCACTCGTGTCACTGCACTGCAGTAGCATTGCCTGTTATTACAAGCTCGCTCTCAGTATTGTGTTATTTTTGTGGTGTGTTGTGTTATTCTGCGGACACTCAATCCTGTTGAAACACGTTTACGGACATTGTTTGAAAACTGAATCAGGTACAACGTAAGTGAATTTTACAATAAAAATTAACAATGGATAAATGGCTCCTAAAGAAAAGGCCTCATGAAGATCTGCATCAAAAATTCTGGGCCATCAACTTCACAAATGAAAGTAGACCTGAACGTCTTGTTACTAATGAGCAGCTCAAGAGAAAAATAAAAAAACCCGAAAACTGGCAAATGAATATAAAGTAAAAAGAGAAATATGACGAGTTGTACTTAAAATTAGGTTTTACTTGGACTGGAAGCTCAGACGAGCCTAATCCACAATGCGCTGTTTGCTCAGAAATTTTATCAAACAATTCTATGAAACCTTCTCTTTAAAACGCCATTTTGAAAGCAAACATGAGAAAGGAGTCAAGTCAAAAGGTGTTACGGTATTTGAACGTCTTTGGAAGATTTGAAAAGTAGGAAAAACACGATAAAACACTTTTCTGGTGCAGAACAAAATGAAAGTGCTCTAAAAGCTTCTTACAAATTTAGTCATTTATTGCGAAGTCTGGTAAAACCCATACTATTGGCGAAAACCTAATCCTCCTGCCGCAGCAGAAATTGTTTCTTGTAATGTTTGGAGAGAACGAGGCAAAAAGAATTACAGCAATTCCATTATCAAATGATACAGTTTCAAGGAGAATTAGTGATATGGCGTATGACACAAAAGAACAACTTGTTGGAGCAATTCGAGCTAGTCCTTGCTTTGGTATACAACTCGATGAAACCACGGATGTCGCTGGCTAGCCCAACTGATCGTTTTTGTACGTGGCATTTTTCAAGATGAAATATTTGAAGATATTTTATTTTGTAAGATACTTAAAACATCGACAAAAGGTGAAGATATTTTCAATTTGTTAGATTCTTTTTTTTTTCCGAAAACCAGCTCGAGTGGAAAAACTGTGTGTCAGTGTGTATGGATGGTGCTAAGGCTATGAGCGGTCACATCACAGGGCTGGTAGGCCATATTAAAACGGTTTCAACTGAGTGTAAGTTCACTCATTGTGTCCTTCACCGAGAGGCTTTGGTGGCTAAGCACCTCCCTGATGAACTTAAAGATGTCCTGATCAGAGTGTGAAAATTGTGAACTTCATAAAAACTAGGCCCCTAAAATCTCGTTACTTTCTATGCCAGGATATGGGGAGCCTCCATGAGAACTTATTGCTACATACTGAGGTACGATGGCTTTCTCGGGAAAATGTTTTGTCCCGTGTATTTGAACTCCACAAAGAATTACATAATTTTTTTACCGAACACAAATCCCATCTGTCTTCTGTACTTACTGATTTTGATTGGCTTATTTAAGTGATATTTTTGGAAAACTCAACATCTGGAATTTATCCATGCAAGGCAGTGTTTCTGATATTTTTAATATAGAAAAAGAAAACTGATGCAATGGTAAAAAAGATCATTCTCTGGGAAAAACAAATAGAAAATAAACAACTGCGAGCCGTTTGAAAGATTACTTACATTTTTGCAAGATAATGAGAAAAACATATCTGATTTCACTGAACTCAAGACTCAAATGGGCCAGCATTTGAATGCATTGAAGATCCGCATAAGAGAGTACTTTCCACCTTTGGAGAAACAGTATAACTGGATACGTGACCCCTTTAATGCTGATGCTATGGACACTAACCTGACTATCTTTCAAAAGGAACACCTCATTGAAGTATCATGTGATCCCACGTTGAAAAACAAATGTTTGACTGCTGGTACTACATTGTTAGATTTCTGGATCGGTATTGGGAAGGAATACAAAGAACTGTCAAGCACTGCTGTTAAATTTCTTGTTGGGTTTTCCACCACTTATTTATGTGAAAAGGGGTTTCTCAAGTTTAACCTATCTTAAAAATAAATCTAGAAACAAATTAAATGTTGAAGATGATTTAAGATTGTATTTAGCCAAGTTAAAACCCAATTTTGATAAACTGTGCAAAGGGAAACACGCTCACCCTTCTCACTAATCTCTTTGAAAGTAAGCGCTTTTGGTTCTTTAAATTTTGTGTGTGTTTGTTTTTAATGTAATAAAAATGTTTGTAAACAATATCTCTTTGTTTTTATTTAAACATGATGCGTAATTCAGTTTCAAAGGTTAACACTATACTTCTATGCTACATAGAAGGCTTTAAGATTTGTTTAATATTTTAATTATAGTTTACTTAGTACCGGTAACTGAGAAGGGGTACCTAAAATGTTTTGTGGGTAAAAAGGGGTACAGTGTCTAAATAAGTTTGAGAACCACTGGTTTAAGGGGTTTGATAATTGTGGCCAATATACAGACACCTCTGGAATAGGCTACGGCATAGGAGCTGGAATATATGTAAAGAAGCCTAGAAAGACTCTTACGGTAAGCTTCACAACGGTGTAGTTAGGCGGAGGTTGTTGCAATTCATCATTGTATCAGAGAAATAGAACCAGCCCACACTTAAGGCGTTAGTTCCGTAAGTGCCGAGTCAAAGTTGATTTGGGACTGTGTAAGCGCCCTAAATGAGGTGGGTGCCCGATCAACATCGCCTTAGGTTCCCAACCACTCGAACGTGAGGAAAATGAGAAAGCGGATGATCGTTCCAGGGCAGAGCTTGTCAAGGTCATTCGTCAGAATTGGTCCTTTCTGTGTTGCCTTATCAAATCGCAAATTATTTATTTATGACCAACATTTAGAAGGTAAGCCACGCTTTCGGCTACATTCCCAAAGCTTGGAGAGATACTAGTGTTATGTCATTTCCGAAACCTGGAAAGGTCACATACTACCATCCGAAATCATCCCAGACCAAATTCAGTCTCACATCTTTTAAAAACTGAAGACTATGGAAAAAATTATACACCTAAACATTACAGAGGAGCACTTGTTTAGATATTCCTGCATCTTCTGCCAATGGGCATACCAAAGGGACTCGAAAGGAATATGGACGCAGGGGTACGCTGATGACATTGTCAGAGGGAAGTTCTCGGGCGGGGCATCATGCGTAATGCACTAGCGAATGGTCGGTGGAATGGTACCTTTCACAAGGACTCTCAGTAAAATCCACAAAAACAAAGTTGGTTGCCTTTACCAACATGAGGAAACTCAATGAACCTAGGCGGCCGTTAGATTGTTTGAGCAGGGGTTATAATTAACCAAGGAAGTAAAGTATCTCGGTGTTACCCTCGATGCGAAACTAAGCTGGAAAAAAACCATTTAATCAAAAACAACGGGCCAGGGCTATGCAAACTATTCTGGCACTGCCAGGAAAGTCTGCTGGCAAAACCTGGGCGATTAAAGCCGAGGGTGATCCATTGGCTATTTACTGCCGTGATAAGAGTCAGCGATAACAATACGAGGCAGTAGTCTGGTGGAGGAGGACAGAAGTGTCCTCCGCAGTGAAACTGCTAGCCGCTGTCAAAGGCAGCCATTGCTGGAATCACTGGTGCCAATTAACAGCACAGGGACCGCCTCTCTGGAGATCATTGTGGCCTCCTCCCGCTGCAGCTTTATGTGAGAGCGGGAGCAATGAATGCGATCTTTAGACTGAAAGCCAACAACTTTGTGGCATCTCAACTTTTCAGGCGTCGAGGGCACACTTGCTGGACGCGCCACTGCTGCAAATGCCCACAAACAGCATGGCACCCCCAAATTATCTCACTGGAAAGGTGAAAATCTCCATACCGAACAGAGACCAGGCGCAGCCAGTGTACAGGAGCCGGTATTTCTGGGCCCAGCCCTAATCAAAGCATATCTATAAGCCTGGGGAAACATATAACGGTCTTCCGGGCAGAGGTATCCGCCCTTGCAGCCTGTGCAGAAATGATTGCAAAAGGGGACTACATGAGGAGGAAAATTAATATAATGACTGACAGCCAAAGAAATGGAGGTCGACTGAAGGTTAACTTTATACCAAAGCGCTGATAGGGGATGGCGATGTTAGTTTCGCTGATAACCTACTCAGGCGCAGTAAGAAAGAAGTGAAAACCATTACTGGGTTGGTAACTGGACACTGTCCCCTGAAAAAGCATCTATACGACACAGTACGGTGTAGAAGATGCGAACTACAGAAGGAAACGAGTTTACATTTAATCTACACATGTGAGGAACTGAAGGTACTCAGGCAGAAATATTTCGGGAGAGATCTATTGGAGTCCTCGAAGGTTCTCAAGTTCCCACTGGGCAAGATACTGGGCTTTATAGAGAACACCAAGCTGCTCGAGTGGAAATAAGGGAATTAATAGGGATGGTACAATGAGCACCTAGCTTAAGCGCCCGGACATTAAGTGCTCACCCTAACTTTAATGAATGAATGAATGAAAGGGATTTGATAAAGCCTAAGTATTTATATTTATGCTTGCCTCCCGCTGAGGCAAATCTCCTCTAATCACACAAATGACCCCAAATAAATTCACAACTGACTCGAGCGAGATTCGAACCTGCAACACCCGTAACAGTAAACACTTCAGGCAACATTTTAAAGCAGTCAGCCATTGTGACATTATTTTATTGTTATTATAATTGGTTAAAAAAATGAGTTCATGTTCCCATATTTCCATGTTTTTAATTCTGCTTTTGATACTTGCATCAACATTCTTATTGGTGTTTTCTAAGAAACTAAACTTTGGTCACACATTCATGTTGGCTAGAAGAGCTTATGGAAAAACATGGGGGTTAAGACCTAATGATGTACAGGACATACATCACAGTGGTCGGACTCATCTTTGGCATGGTGGACAAAAGTAGCTAAAGGGAAGTTCCTGGGCGTAATGGCAGAAAAAAAAACAAAGATCGTTGCTTTTACCAACATGAGGAAACTCAATGACCTAGGCCGCATTAGACTGTTTGGGCAGGAGCTACAATTAACCACAGAAGTAAAGTATCTGGGTGTTACCCTCGATGCGAAACTGAGCTGGACAAATCACTTAGTTAAAACAAGGACCAGGGCTACGTAACTATTCTGGCGCTGCAGAAGAGTTGCTGATAAAACCTGGGGACTAAAGATGAGGGTGATCTATTGGCCATATACTGCTGTCGTAAGACCAGCGATAAAATACGGGGCAGTAGTCTGGTGGAGAAGGACAGAAGTGTCCTCCGCAGTGAAGGCGCTAACCGCTGTCCAGAGACAGGCATTGCTGGGAATCACTGGTGCAATCAACAGCACAGGAACCTCTGCTTTGGAGACCATTGTGGGCCTCAAAATGATGCGATCAATACATTGGCTCCATAAAAAATGCACCATTTTTTAAATGGTGCATTTTTTATGGGCAATGTAGTGCACCTCAGGGTAAGCTTTCGAGGGTGGGGAATCGAATGCCTGCATCGCCGAACCCGTGGGAATAACCATTCTCGAGATACTTACAAATATGTGCCAAAAATGGCTATTTTCCTCGTTTTTTTCCTATTCAAATTGAAAACTAATCTAGAAATAGGAAGATAATGCCAATGTGGTGTACCTCAGCGTAAGCTTTCGAGGACGGGGAATCGAATGCCGGCATCGTTGAACCGTGGGGAATAACCATTCTCGAGATATTTACAAATATGTGCAACAATGTCTATTTTCCTCGTTTTTCCCTATCCATTTAAAATAAGAAAGCTGATATCGACATCCTGTATACCAAAAGTGTTATAAGGCTGAAAATATTTTCCATAAAGAGATCATAGTCAGCCATGACTGCTCTGCAAGTTTCAAAATCAAACTCCTACTAAAAATCCTAATGACCCAGTTTGGTGGGACACCGTATATAAATAATTGTACTCTTTCCCGACACTGTATTGTATACTTGTGTTAAACACTAATGTCACATATATGAAAGTTAGTACTTGATCTGGCGCGACTGTCTAAGAATAGAATTGACCACTGCTAGTAAATAACAATAACAATGGTAATAAAGTAACAACAAGATAAGAAAACCATAATAACGATAAGATAGAATAAAGAAAGTTGAAACAATTCAATCATTGCTGTACCTCATGAATATTTTAACTCTTACAAGAATTAAAAAAAAATCAACTTAGATATAAAAAATATATCAAATATTTTGTCAAAGGAGATTGAACTATTTTATATTATATTAATTCTACTAAATAATATCGTATGTGAAATATCAAGTTAAAAAAACATCAAAAAAGAAAAACAAAAGACAATAGAAGAAAAAGAAGTTAAAAAAGTATCCTCTCTCGTACAGATACGCGAAAAGCCTCGGTATTCGCATGAGGGTAAGAAAAAGGTTCACTCACCTTGCGACTCTGTTAGCGTGGAAGGGGTTGAAGCGGCCGAGCTGTAGTTGCGACGAGATTGTCGACCTATCGGAAAAATAATAATCTTTCGGCGTCGGCTTAATGGAAGAATCCCCTGCAACAAAAAGAAAGAGTGGCTTTAATGAGAGAAAACATCGTCGCAAAGTCTGTTGTCTCCGCGTATGCGAGGGCACAAGTGCGCAGTCTTCATTCGGGCGATTTTTTGTCCGTAAGGGATGGGATTACTTGATAATTTTGGCGCAATTCCAAAAACCTGTTAAGCAGCGAACTCTCGTCAAGTGTATATACATACAGTTTAAAACAAGGTAAAATAATAAATAAATAGCAGTCGGTCGTGATGTAAAGTTTAAATATTTATGTTTTTACGTGTTCCAGAGCGTTTGAAGGTTAAAACTTCTAAACAGTGAATTGCTGTATTTTCGCATGTTTTGCGACAAGCGGATTTGTGCGTCTTGCAGAATGATTATATGCCGTGACAAATTAGTATAATAGGATTTGTTAAAAGATTACGGGCGAATTCTGTTAGACCAACCTATCCGTAGAGATTCTGCAGTAGCCACACTTGTACACCTCAGCTTGTCCCAAGTACCTTATCAGAGCTCGTAAAATATGAGCGTATTCGCTTATCTTTATGGTAAGTCGTGCTATTAAGAGAGGTAGCCGAATACTACTTAAATTGCGTTTTTATCGGATACTTATTACTTCCTTATCTATACGATATAATAAGGCAAAACATGAATCTGGAGGAATATTTTCCACTTAATAATTACTTACAGGTTTAAGTTGAGGTTATGACTTGATGTTGAATTGTTAATTTTGTGGTGATAAACATGTTAATAATAATTTCATATATGTATATATTATTGTGATTTTATAATACTGATTAATTAAATCTGACTTTTCTTTACAGATACTTTCCTCTATATGCTTAATAATAGACACAATACAATCCTAATCCACTAGATGACTATAAAATACCATATATGTCCAAGATATCTAAAGTTCACCACTTCAGCATTAGTGATCTCCCCTCTTACTGACCAATGAGTATTTTTCCAGTTGTGAACCCGTTGCCCTGGTGGCTGTACAACTGGTGTCTCCTAAATCACTAGCTTGTCTATTATTATGCCTTTACTTTGTTAAATATTAAATTTATAGTTTAATTCTTAATAATTCAATGTATCACATGAGCTTTCATTAATAAAACAGTGTAATTATTAATAACATGTATAATTGATTAATAAGTTATATCGAAAACATATAAAGAGTATGAGAACTCTTACCCAAGGTGAGTATACTTATTTGGAATGTTCAAAACAAATAGTTATCAATTATCCAGTATATATTTGGATTCTTTAATTCTCAAAATAACTTTTAAATATCCCGCGCTATCATAAGAGAAAGAAAACCACCAACCACGTCTACCCACTTATACAAATTAAAGTTTCGAATGTAATATACACTTCGGATGCTGTGAAGGAGGTTCGTTGTCCTGGATTTTTATGATACCGATGTTGTTCTCCCGATCTGAATTCTTCTCTGCGAACATCTGAGTTGATCTGCATTGTCACTACAAGGAAATCCCATTTTGAACAACTCTGGCGTCTGTGCAAACTGATAAACCAGGTATCTGGTCAAAGCATTGTTTAATTTTTGTATAAATGAGTATATAACATTTATAATATTTTGAGGTTACTGTTAATTCTTGTAAGATGACGCAGGCCTTGGGCAAAGCAATTGCAAAACTCGCCTTCGGCTAGGTTTAATATTTCCCGCGGCCTGCACTAGGACATTTTCCTCCCTTGGCTTGAAATATACTATTACACTTTATATTTGAACTCTAAACAAACTTTACAAGATAAAATAACGAACGAGATGAAGAAAAGGGATATTGGGTATCGTCCTAAAAAATACCTACACAAGAGGAGCAAGAAAGAATCTGGAATTAATGTATTAGATGTCAATTTAACACTAAAACAAATAAAAACCAAATTATTGAAGAAACATCCACAACTAGAGGTGAGCTTATGAACGCATTGACAGAGCGACAAAAACATTTCACTATTCTATAGAACGCATTTCTTTTGTGCCAGAAAGGCGTTGCGCACCAGATTATTATCCAAAGTAGGTTTGATTATGCTGTTCTATATAACAATGACAATGATATTGAATATACATACACCTAGACTTCGTGCATGTAACGTAAGTGATTGTTATCCAGTGCTAGTATGCATTATTAATACCAAAAAAAAGAAGGAAAAGAGATGTACCTACATATGGCAAGAGTTTTACATTTTTGCGATATTAGCATAGATAGTTATGCATAGCATATGGGAAAAATACATACCACGTTTTTCAATCGTGGGGACCTGTACATAAATACAGTCAATGGGAAATGTATAGAGATGGTGCTTATTTCACCCACATATAGAAGTACTATAAGATATTTAGTAAAATGGACAAGGAATAGACACCCTTTTTTAGATACTAAAAATAGGACAATAATTACTGAGCAGTGACGAAATGAATGCTTAATATCATAACACTATAAAGCTATATTATTTACTTAATTATGAAATATGTAGATATGCATTTTTGCAGTGGGGTATAAAAATGATCGATAAGCTGTTTTGACAATTATCTAAATCAAAGTGTAACGTATTTCATTCAAACAATGTTATATGTATTTGATTTTAACCTAACGTTACTGTGCCAGTCAAGAAATTGTTGTAAAAGGCATGAGAGGAGATTAAAGAATAGGTATTATAAGGAAAATATTTCATTTCAATTTATTATATTCATATTATTTATATTTATTAACATTATTACACGTGTTTCTAGACCAACATTAAATATTTTAATCATATTTATGCAAGGTTATTTTGACAGCTTAAAATGGCTCAAAAGAGGTGGGTTCATTATTTGCATCGCTATATATATAATTTATTTATTTTATCGAAACAACTTAGGACTTAACCAATTCCACTACAAATTTTAGTTCAGTGCACAATTCTTGAGCTTAGTTCAGGAAAGTTCATGCCCCAATCATATCCTTACATAAAACTCAACTACTGACAACTGATGAAATAGATTTTCTTCTAACATACGACAATGGAAATGAAAGAAAAATTATCATAGATTGCTGTGACGTTGTTCAAATTTTGTTGTCGTTACACACATACACGCTAAACAGCTGGCCGTAGTTGTACTACGTTACACCTCCTTTCATATTTTCAGTTCGGTTCTTGCCTGATACAAGTTGACGAATACACTGCAATTTACGGTTTACCTAAATAACCTAAAAATTTGTAAATACACAGCAGATCTTGCACCAAACGTGTTCCACACAGTAAACGGCTTACAAATGCTTATTTATACACCAATTAATAATTACACCTTTCATTGGATTAGAATGCAACCTTATTTAAATGTTAAAATCGAATTATTTTTATTACATGGCAATCGTTATTTAATATTGGGGAAAAATGCACTCGTAATTCATATTTCTAATTATTGATCAAAATCAAAAGATCAGTGATTTATTGGCTTAATTGAAACACAAAAACTGACACCTTATGACGTTTCCATATTTACTGTATCTTTAAAAAAAATTTTAAAACGTGAAAGTATTAAAATACAAGTAAATGACTTTTGTTATTATTACATAGCAACATGATGTTGTTTTGTCAAATATTAAGTAACAATCTTTGTGAGGGACAATGACACATTACATTTATGCAGACGAACAGTATATAAATGCAATGTGTCATTGTCCTTTAGAAAGATTTTTTGATATCTTAATCAATAGGTATTTCTATACTTAAAATCTAGAAAAGCATTAGGTCCTGACCAAATCCAAAATGAAATGTTAAAGAACGGAGGGATTCGATTGAGAGAAATAATTAATAAAGGAAATAATAATTAATTTGAAATCTGTCAAAGTGACAGGAACGTGCATCTTTAGTTTTACATTTCGTGGTTTTTTGGAAATGTAGAATGGAATTATAATCTCAAAGTAAACCTCAAGTTGTGGTGTTAACATCAACGAAGAGGAACTTGAGTGATAGAAAAGGAAAGATAAATTTGACGTGTATCAACTCATGTGTTATACTTCTGGCCAAAACAATAAAAATTGCAATTGAGGCTAAAGGAAGAACACCTTTACGGTGATTTAGTCTTTTTGGCATATATGTTCATAATATGAATGTACTGAAGTGATGCCAATAAATTGATATGATTATGATTATGATTATATGGAAAACAGAAAATGCTCGAAGAATGGACGTATATAGTACTAGTACCTAAGAGAGGGGACCTAACAAAATGCGGGAACTGGCGGCAAATCATCTTACTAAACACGACTTACAACATACTATCATCATTAATACATCGACGGTTGAGACATACGCAGGAAGAGACAATAGGAGAATATTAAAACGGCTTCAGAAAAGGTAAATCTATAATAGATGCAATACACACCCTCAATCAAATAATAGAGAAGTGCTATGAAGAGAATATCGAACTACAAATAGTGTTTGTTGATTTTAAAAAGCATTTGATAGGTTAAGGAGGTGTATGATTTTGGAAGATGTACAAAGGATTGGTGTACAGGAAAAACTAATTCGGTTAATCAAAATGACAATGGATAAGTCAAAATCAGAGGTGCGAACAGCGGAGGGCGAGACATCAGAGATATCAGTATACAGAGGAGTGAGACAGGGGGATGGATTATCTGCTACACTGTTCAACATAGCGCTAGAGGGCGTGATTAGAGACTCTGCAATGTATGGCGCTTTAATTGAAAAATTCGTACAAGTAATAGCGTATGCCGATGATATAGCATTAATAGGGAGGGACATGAGATCATTAGAGATTGCAGTATTGGAAATAAGCAAATAGGTACATAAAAGAGGACTAGAGATCAACGAAGCCAAAACCAAATACACAGATAAAAATACGGAGTTGAATCTAACACCGTTTTAACTCTTTTCCGGTGTTCCCTCGCGACAATCCGTTCAAGGAGCCTTCATTTCGGAGTTAAATGTTTTGCTACTAAACGGATAGAATACAGAGATAATTTTGCTTTCCATAGGAGAAAACACATCTTTAACCGAGGCAACCTAATCCGTTAAGTACCAATTTGTCTCTCTTATGCAGTTTTACTATTTTGCAATAAATGTAAAAATTTCCGAAATTTTAACTCCTACTGCTGTTATTAAAATGAATGACGGATGTTGTTTCCGCTATATGTATGTAATACTACTATCGTATCAGATAAAATTATCTCCGTTGCTAATGCAAGTAAGTCCACGTGGAAATAATTAATAAAATGTTTAGGGAAGCAGTTACGATTTGGAGAACAAATGTTGCTAATCGGAGGTATCCTTTTTGGCGTTGAGGTTTTAGAAATAGAAACATCTGTTAAGTAAATAAATTATCACCTCCGTGAAGGAGAAAATATAATGCAATGTTAGGGATATTTGTTCACATTTAGGACTTAAATACGGTAATGTAGATGCGGAGAGAAAATGGAGATTATTTCTTCCTTGAAAATCGTGTTGGAAAGCGGAGTAAATTCAATCTCTCCGTTTTGGTTGAGATTTTGTATAAAACCGAGGAAATACTTTCTGTTTTCAGTTATGGCAACTCCTTTTTGGAACAAAATATTTCCAAAATGGAGACTCCCTATTTCACTCCGTCAAATTTTTACCTGTGTTATGTACATGAGAATTACTAGGAAAGAATTGAAGAACAAGCCGTATATATAGAATTGGGAAATATAGATTTCAGGAAGTCAACAGCTTTAGGTACTTGGGAACAATGATAGTACTTTAAAGATTAAAAAAAAAGAAAAATTAAATTTATAATATACAAGAGTAGGGGTGAGAAAATGGTATTTTTAACCCCCTAACCAGGCCGTAGGTATAAAAACTAAAATATACAGCTGCTAACAATACAACGATTTGATCTTTACCCGATTTCGATATCTGTTCTCGTTTCTGAAATGTTACAATAAATGTATTTTTGGGGGAAATTTTGAGCCCCGATTACACCCATTAGAACCAAATATGTGAAACTAAAAAAAATTATGTATCCAATATTTTTTGGTGTTCTATAACTCGAGTGCCTGGTTAAACCAATGAAATTAAAAAAAATTCCAGACTGAGAAAATTACAATAAATTCAAATATTCAAAATTACACAAGGCGTTCCATTCAAAATTGAAAATTAAATAATCGAATTGCAAATTCAAAATATATGGTAAATGTTCGAAAATGTTTTCAATTTTATTGAAAAAATAGAACTTAAGGGCTGGAACACCTGCTATATAAATTATGTTGCCTAAAAGAGCTTTAAAATTTCGTTTAAATTTAATTTTGATATTTATATACACGATATCTAAATTTAATTAAAATAATTTATTACGAGTAAATATTTACTGTACCTCATGCATTAAAAATGTCACCAACATCCAACAATTAAACTCAAAACCATTTGTAATTAAATATAGTTCTACGAAAAATTGAATTAACGACCAACACTTTGAATTAAAAACACCGAATCGGTACCGCAAAACGAATACGTTATATTACCGTCGAAATTCGAATCGCACTGAACCAATTTTTTTTCCAGTGTCACAACTATCGATGCCGGGGATGGACTGGCTCTCCGTATGACAGCGCACATTCTGTGGCAATACACATTAAATGAGAGATGCAACAACAATACAACTGACACAGCTTTTTCCGTTCGTTTTAGATAATCAATGCCGTACGAATAGTGCGGGAGGGAGTGCCACCGTGTTGTAGCATAACTACGATGAGCCACGAGGTCGGAAAATTGAATCCCACACCCTCGCATTTGCTTTAGTTATCCTTCTACAAATAGCATTACCTTACAATCAGTCCGATATATGAGTAATCTAGGGGGAATTGTACTATACGTGTGGGATACGCGTAAAATACCAAATACTCGCTCGCAAATTAGTTACGTAACATTCGTTTGTTGATGAAGGCGAACTAGCCCATTCAAAACGATCGTATTACAATCAGAAACACCTACCACATAATACAGACTGTATTTGGACGTTTTTGGACGTATAATTATTTCAAAATTTCACAATCTCGCTAATCAACTGTAATTACCGTTTGATTGTATTCGTTCCGTTTGACCCGAATATTTCCAGGAACGAAGCATGACGATCTAACCTTAATTTTGGTGTTCTTATTGCGGTTTTCACATCGGGAATGACGCATATTTCGCTGTGAATACGTGAACCGCGGATATATGCACGTTTATGCAGGATGTTGACCAATATTTATAATAAATTTTAATTGGAAATCGGTAAGTTATCACCGTGGAAGAATTTTTTATAAGTGTTGTCATCATGTTGCTATTTTTAATTGACGAGAATATAAAAGGAATTTTATATTATAAAAGTAGAAAATTCTAATTTAATTCTAAAATAAAGGTGTGAAGGTTATAAAAATAGCATGCAAAAAAATGAGCAGCAGAAGAACAAGGTAAAAATATTGTGAGAAAATTAATAGATTTTTGTTTTAAGAAACGGTTATTCTGAAGACCTTCATTTCATTTTTGTAAAATATTTTGGATTAAAACACCATTAGAATATCGAAAAAACATCTTTACATGTGTGGATTCAGTATTTTAGCTATGACAAGTTCTTATTAATTAAAACAAAAGGCGTAAAATATAGTGGAAATAGCAAAAAGCATTAAAAAGTTAAAGGTATATTCTAAGAAAAAATATCCGATAGAATTACCATATAATTTTCAGCCTAAAGGTAAAATAAATTTACCAGGGTGCGACCAAAGGTAAAGAAAGTCTTAAATAATCATAAAACTTGGAATATCAAATACATTCTTTGAACTAATTTGTATTTAAAAATCCAAACACTACACCGGACTTGACTAGAAGTCATTTTAGATGTAAACCTTATTATTAGGAAATAATAGACTAAAACAAGTCAGATATATTATAATTGACACTTTATTTATGAAAACTAAATTATTACAAATCATCCTAAACCCCGTGCTCCACCTGAAAAGGTACTACACGAGGGCTACCTATCTAAGTACCTTATATCGCGTTCCATGAACAAGTTGAAATGAATCCTTACTCTAACTAAATTAACTTCCCTATGATTTTAATAACAAAAATCATTATACAGTAGCTTCGGACCATAACGAATATTACTTTGAAAAATGATAAAAAAAATGTAAAATGTGATTAGTCACATAATCGCGAGTCTACTGTAAATCAGTCAGCTATCAATTATTATTAAATGCGCCCATGGAAACGACTTTCGTTATCTTCCCAGCATTCGCCAAGACCACTGATATAATATAATATATACTTATATAAAATTCAATGGCCACGGAGTAAGGGAAAACCCATGGCCAAAAACCCTTACTCCTGGGAGGATCTGGGAAGAAGTCCCAGAACCTTATTACTGATAGCCACAAATATTATTATCTTCTGAGTGCCCGAAGACAGCCAGCCCCCACGTCTCCTCAAATTCCGACAGCCTTGCCGTTCTCGCGTAGCTGCTATTATTAATTGACAGAAACACTCATCAAAATACTATGTGAAAATTGTGCAATTACATTGAACTTAAGTGAGGAATCAACACTCACCTAACATACATATGCGGGCATACATACATGCAGAATGCAAACAAAAAAAGTTAACAAATTAATGTATTTCTGCTAATAACTGCAATAATTAAGAGGAATTTTTCCCAAGAAAAATTTTCTCCTCACCTAGCATTCGAACCTACATACTTTTGTTTACCGGACGAACGCTCTACCAATTAAGCCAGAGAGGAGCATGTAGATTCGAGCGATAAATCGATCTATGTCGATATTAAATCTCGAAAGGCCGGCAGGACAACGAATATGCAAAGATATGCAAACAAAAAGTCGTAAATTATCTTAATATACGGCGTCAATCATCAAAATCTTCATTTAATCTCGTGATATTGCAGCAGATGAAGTTGGACTACAAACTAATTTAATAATTTCAGAAAATAACTGTCATAAATCTACAAAATATTGTAAAAAAGAGTTAATTCTGTGGACCTTCATTCGATTTCTTGTATCAGGAACAAAATAATTTGAGCGAAAAAACAATTAGAATATAAAAATATGCTTATATATATTGCATGAATTTTCCAGCTATACCTAACAAGTTTTGGTCAATTCAAGAAAAAATAAGTGGAAAGCGCGGAAGGAAAGAACAAAAAACATTTAATTGCAGAGAGTATATTGAGGGAATAAGCATTTAGTGAAATAACCATAAAATTTTCATTCTTGAAAAATAAAATAAATTCACAAGTGTATAGCTAAAATTCTTCAAGAACTTTAAAATCTGAACTAAATTATTTCAGAATTAGAAATATAATTATAAAATAGGTGTGTTTCATACTTCTATTTTAGGATTAAGATTTTTATTGATACTTCTAAGAATTAACTTCGTAAAACTTTATCAATTATGTTCTTAATTAAAGATATTTCTTATACACTGAATGAAAACGGTTTTTTTTTATTGTAGTATTAGATTAAGCAACATATATTAACATGTTAAAAAAGGTCTATTTAGAACCATAAAATGGCAGCTAATGATGTTAGAAATATTAAACAAATATTAAGAAGTCATTGGGGTTGCAGCATATTCAAAATTCCCATTTAAAAAAAGACATAATTTAAATCTAGGAGACGGAAAAAGCATTTTAGTACAGGATTTCGAAAATAATAGAACGTCTTCTGACAGGAGGAAAATATTTTTATATTCAACTTACTCTCGTCTTAATTGGATACATTTATTACAACGAACCTGCAATGCCTTTAGACCTTTCAAAAAGAAATTTCTATCTTGCTCTACAAACCAAACCTCAACAGCTTCCATCATCTCTTCTTTGGAAGAAAATTTACTAGCTTTAAAACTTTTTTTCAGTTGAGGAAAGTCAGACGATAGCCAGATCTGGGGGTGTTCGAATAATTCGAACCCTAAATCACGAATTGTTTGCATGGCAACATAAGATCTGTATGCAGGGGCATTGTCCAGCAATAACAAAACATCTTTGGACAACTCCCCGCCTCTTCTCTCCTTAACTTCTTGTCGTAAAGTAACATCGAATAATAATTCCCAGTTATTGTTCTACCCTTATCCAGAAAATCAATCATGATTACTCCATGGCAATCCCAAAAAACTGAAGCAAGAATTTTGCCAGCAGATTTTTGAACATGAAACTTCTTAGGCTTTGGAGAACCAGCATATCTCCATTCGATCGATTTTTGTTTTGTTTCTGGGTTGTAGAAATGTACCCAAATTTCATCCATAGTGACAATACGGCTTAAGAAGTCTGTATCTTTTTCAAACCGAGCGCAAATCGAATGCGATGCTTCCACCCTTGCAGCCTTTTGGTCAACTTTCAGACATTTGGGGATCTATTTTCTCAGAAATTTTCTCATGTTCAAATCAACGTGAATTACATACACGATGAGCGTATTCAGAAGTGTAAATAAATTGTTAAATATTTCTGAAACCGTTTGTAATGAAACGACAAAAAAGTAGATTTTTTTTAAATGCCTTTTTTTTTCTATGATATAAATTTATAAAATAAAATTAATTTTAAAAAATGTTGAATTTTATTCGAAAAGTTCAATGTGTTAAAAGCTTTCTAATTGATTGGGCATCTACTGCACATAATCTAAGTTTAACGAATTATAATTTCAGAAATTTGATCAAAACTCACACAAGTATAATCAAATAACAACTCTTGCAATTAAAAATCCCTATAAATAATAAGAACCATTTCGTAAGAAAGTTTAGTAGATCCATTTGGAACTATAAAATTAAGATGATAGTATTTTGTGGAATCATCATTCCTAAAACAATGTTTACATCACATTACTGCCAAATTAGAAATCTTTATTGTGCTGTTAAATCCTAGCAAGCAATAATATAAACATTACAATTATGTTTATATAACTAACTGTGTAGATATTTTGTTTTCGACAGCACTATCATTAGTAGCTGTAAAATGTGAGGTCAGACAGGTTATCTCCTCAGTCTAGGATCATTTTTTTCTATAATAAATCTCTGGCATTATAATTCATTATAATAAACCACGTTGTTATATAGTAATGTAAATTGGAGAAAAACAATTTGAAATGAATTTGAAATTAATCTCTTTAACAAAAAAACCCTCAAAATATCGCGTCGCAATTCCCTGCAGTAGAGAGGAAATCTACTAATTGAATTCCCATGTCATTCGGGAACAATACAATTTTCCCGCATGGGAACTACACTTTGCCCGTACTTAACGTATAAACGATACAAATAGAGCCGGATTCACACATTCATAAAACATCCGATTGACAGGTAGAAACGGTAGAAAGGTATACAAAACAATCACATCGTGGCAGATACAAACTATCGACTATTGCGTAACGCAAAAGTAATCGAATGCCAAATGGAGATACACCGATTTTGTCCGGACAAAACCTCTATTTCGATGAGATGTGTAACGCACGAACAGGAAGGACATGTTGTTCATGCGCGAGCGTGTACAAACGTTGTGATATAATACAATATGCGAGGCGGAAACGGCGAAAGAGGACGATTGATTGAATAGAGACCATGTATTTCCTATATTCTAGAATTTCGTTTCGTTTAGTTTGGGAAATTGGGAAATCCGGTAAGTGTGAAGTAATTTTAAAAGCAAATAAATGGTTTCTACTTGAGTTTAATGAAAATATATAAATAAACGGGCCAAAATTTAGAGAGTTTTCATCAAATAATACCACAATTAAATACCATATTAAATAATTAATAGCCAAAAATACAAAAAAAAAACATTCTAAACTTTTTGCTCTAATCTAATGTTGTTTTAGAAGATGGCGTCAGTCGGTGAGATCCCCACTAAGACTACCTTAGTAGCATTCACTAAGAAAATAAAACCCAATCTTAAAACCATAAAAAATGGCCACGAGTGAAGCAAGTTATACCATGGAGAACGGAGGTTAAATACCTAGGACTTACCCTAGACAATAAACTTCTATGGAACAAACATGAATATGAAGTAACCAACAAGGCAAAAAAGCCCTATAAAGGCCATCATAGATCATCTTAGATTGTCGGGTTTTGGCGTACGCTGATGACCTTAAAATCTTTAGCAATATTGCTTCTGTGGCTGATTGTTTGGCGGTACAGAGAAATATTGATGTCATTAGCGAGTGGCGTACAGCCAACCACATCCGTTTAAAATATTGAAAAAATGTGCGGTGCTACTTTACACAGATGTACTAAACTTTTTCTTATAACTACACTTGTACTTCATTCCATTATTCCCAGGGTATCGCAGTTTAGAGATCTGGGAGTACTTTTTGACGCTCACTTAACATTTTCTCCCCATATTTTGGACGTTTCTTCTAGTGCTTCCAAAAATTTGGGTTTTCTCATGCGTTCTTGCAAGGATTTTACCAGTCCATTGGCATTAAAAGTTCTATATTTTGCGTTAGTTAGATCGAGATTGGAATACGCGTCAGTTGTTTGGCATCCGCATTACTTGTATCAATAGCTCGCCATTGAGCGTGTCCAAAGGAAATTTCTAAAATACTAAATCAATTAAGGATGATGGAGTATATCCGGTACGTGGGCTCGATTATTCTAATTTGCTTGGGAGACATGGTTTCTGTTCACTGACGCAACGAAAGCATGAAGCTAGTGCCAAATTTCTTTGGAACCTAATACATAATAACATTGACGCACTAGTTCTCTTGAGTCAGTTGGATTTTGGTGTACCCCGCCTTAATAGTAGATCTTCCGCTACTTTTCCCATTCCTAGAGCTCGTACCAACATGTTACTTAAGGCTCCCCTAACACATATGTCTAGAAACATTGACCAAATGTTCACTGATCAGTTTTAACTTGCACCTCTTTTGTATTTAATTTTCTTTACTTGCTTTTTCTTTTGTAAATAACTTTAATTTTGTAAAATGGCTCTAGCTTACATTAATAATGCTTCTCTTTTTTCTTTCATTTTTGTTTGTATTATTATTGTATTATTGTTATTATCGAACGCTGTACTTTATTTTCTCTATATTTGTCCTTTAATTGGAATATTTTTCTGTTGGACAATAAAGAATAATTATTATTATTATTATCATCAACTTCACGAAAGTACGACGAAGGAAACAATTGGAAACAAACATGTAGAGAAAATGCAAGAACACAGAGATGGGAAAACAATAAAAAGTCACCAAAAGGATGGGTTTGAAGTTGGCAGTCCTCGTTAGGAACTGCTAGGTCTTCGTCGTATAGCCTTAGGCATAGTCAAACACCGATATGGTGGTGACCATCAAGAAACTATCAGATGAAATTAGGAAGACATTATTTTCCTTTACATCCTAATCGTGGAAACTGTATGGACCAGAGTAATGAACTTTTAAAGCCAGAATAGAGCAATCAGGAGAGGGCGTCGGAAACCTCTTGTAGCGGACTCTGGAAATCACTCACCATACAAGACAGTAATAAATGCCGAAAAAATTGTTGCAGCTCGGACTGCAGCAACAGAAAAAAGCTATCTGGCGCCCAGATCAGGGAACTGAGAAGGCAAAGGAAAATAGAGCACGGTACGTGGATCATCGCCGTGACTTTAAAAGATCTAAGGCAAACCAGGCTGCTAAGGAAATAAAACAAACACTCAAGGTGGAAGGCGGAAGTCAGATCACTGAGGGTAAAAAGAAGACGGTTGAGGGCAGCAAGAAAAGACTTCGGCAGGACTCTAAAACGCCACTGCAGATCTCGAAGAGACCCAAAGGGTACCTATAGCGAGGCTGCGTGCTTGTCAGGACAACGGATGCAGTAATTGGCTAATGTCATCCAGAAAAACTTCAAAAAATGTCATCAAAACTAATATTATTTGTGGCTTAATTAAAAATATGTTTTAATTGTATAACGGATGTGACAAGAATACTATAAAATACGAATATAGAATTGTAGCGAAGAAAAAATACCTTTGAGAAAGACGGAATTCCGTCGAAACGTAAGCAACAAGGAAAATGAATTAAGGAAATTAAAGAAATTTTGTGCCACTAATCCAATGAGTTTTATTATTAAATTTATAATCCCAGTTTGGGCAAGAAAACAAAATTTATTAAAAATAATGCAATGTAGTTATACCATAGCAGCGTAGCCTTGGTTGATTTATCATTCTAACAGTTATTTGCACCAGTTTTCCCTAATAACAAACTTAGTTAAGTACAGGCTCAGCTTAAGGTGAACCTTAAGGTGAATATGTTTTGTACCGTCGAAACTAGGAATAAAGCTTAGCTAAGTATTGAAAACGGATGGCAACAGTGTCAGGCAGTGTGAAAGTGACTTGTAACTTTTTGACAGAAACACACAGAAAGAAGGAGAATGTTGACTTTTAATTCTTGATACGGGTTTTCGAGTTTTCATTATTGTTGTCAGGTCAGTCTCAGGAATATTAACAGCTGATTCATAAAAAGCCTACACTATTATTGGCTGAAAATTGGTGTTTAATTAGATAAAACATAACAAACTGTATGCGCATTCGTGTGTCATAGGAATGGTTTATTTCGGTCTTAGGTTACATGGTAAACTTTAATAATTATTTTTATACCTACTCACACATCAAGGATATTCAAATTTCAGCTTCAATCAGGTTTAGTATAAATAATGTTGTACATTTGGGTTACCCTAAATCGCCGGAAAAAAATTAAGTTCGTCAAACGCATGAAAATATTCTGCCCTTTCATTTACTTGTCTAGGTATACCACAAAAAATTATATTTAACTCGTCCAATTCATCATCATCTTCAAACATTATGTTTATTTATTAAGATATTACGTGTCATTTTGTTTCAAAAATGTACAAATAATAAATATCCCCACAATAATAAATAAAACACTTCGAAAACACCGTAATACAACAAATAAAAGTCTTCTTTCACTTGCCGCAATACTTGTCATTTGAAACCAAAAGTGAGGTTAACTCGACCTTAAGCCGGGCAAATCTTCGGCTTATTTTGAATACACTTAACTGGTCCTTAAACAGTGGTGCAAAACGAAATCATAGTTCAGGATCTACTTAAGTCTTAAGTTAAAACGATTCAGTTGCATTCCGGAATAAAATTGAAATCTACTAAGAATGACTTGAAAACAATTTTGGCGTGATTTTTGATCGGTCAACAAGGAATGAAAAGTGGCCCAAATTTAAGAATTTGCAGAATTCTAGCATAGTAATATATTTTGCCCACTTAAGGCGTGTAAATGATTGTTTATGCGTAATTAAAAGTAATGGAAAACGATATAAATTTAAGCATTTTTAGAATTGTCGTTATAATAGTGTAACTTTATTGATTTAGCCTGATTTCCCAAAATAAAATTTAAACTTGGACAGAATGACGCATCTACACTATTTTAGCCAAATTATTTTTTTTAATTAACTCAAACTAATCCAAACCAAAAAACTTTTGCATTAAATTTTAAATCTTCGTGCATCTAAATTTAATTAAGCATTCTGAAACATTTTCCCCCATAAAAATGAACCACTCAAACTACCATCATACCTGGATAATAGAATTGGCTCCTTCTTACACCAGCCTTCGATTTTTTCCTAATAAATCTTAATTTTGCAATATGTCCTAAAGATTTCAAGGCTCGGTTTAAGCAAGGCCGCTTCTTTTTTCGGAGAATTTCGTCGGCTTTTATCATCAACAGCTTGACCAGGGACTATATCACGTTTGACTAGATCCAATAACCACTGCACCTTCATTCCGCAATGTAATTAAAGACGTAAATATTGAAGTAAATAAGCGATCACAAGAATCTAGCGACAGTAAAAGAACCAGCGGATCACGAGCTTAGTTGTCAGCTGCACTAGAAAACAAAAGACTAAATCTGAAGACACGCCGTTCGGGTGCTCTCTGGTCGAAACGGCCGCCAACCCAGAAAGACAACGTTGTTGCCAACAGGCGGAACTGATGACTAAGACGTAACTTTAAAGGAGATGGAAGGCGTAAGGATGAAGTCATTTAGTCACATCTCGGTTTTATTTCCGCATTGTTCCGGAGAAAAGCGTGAAAGGACTTACCGTTAAGCTTGAAACCGTTCTTTTCGATGTTTTCCTTCGAAACTTCGTTCCTATTCGTCGCTGGATTGTCCGTAGTTGGGGTTTCTGTTCGGAGGTTGGTAGTTGTGGTCGTTGCTGAGCTGGTCGTGCTCGTTGAACTGCTGCTTATGATGAATTTCGTTATAATATTCGATCCTGTAAAAGCGGAGGATGTTATACTTAGTGATTTTCCAGGATAAAACTTAAAATTTATTTTTTATACATTCGAAATCTTTTAAGCCAAATTAAACCAAGATCAGTTAAAGGATTTTTACTGTGTGTAATTTATATAACGTCTTCAGAGCTACACCCAAACGGAATTTGAAGTAAATCGGATCAAAATTAGCAATGCTCAGTTTTTTCTAAAATCAACTCTTAGGTTTTTTTTCAGTGAAATGGAGGACAAATTCTTGGAGGCTACATCGTATTAATAATAAAATAATAATTTTTGACGATCATGTTATATTTAATTGAAGTTTTTCGATGTAAAATCCAGGTTTTCAATCTGGATGTGGAGGTACTTTTAAGACCAATTTAAATCAAAGAAAATTTTAGATTTCTATCAGAGGAGGGTATAGAAGGTCTTCAGAGTTATATATGCGTCAAAGATGAAAGTGATTTAAAAAAAATACTTACGTTTAATAGTTTCGGTTAAAACTTCCTGCTGAGTGCTGGTCGTGTTATTATCGTTGCTGTTGTTATATTGGCGTTTCTTGGGGGAACCTCCGATGCAATCCCTACCAAACGAAAACGGAAAAATGCACAACTACAGCACGAAAAATCACGATTAGAATCTAATACTAATCTAACTCTCCCTTTTGGCTTAATAAAAAATTATCTCACGCTTCGCAAATTACTAGACCGCTTATGTAACGTTTGTTTATGCGTCTTATTTACTACAATGATGTGCCGCCGTGCGTTCCGGAGTCAATTCGCAGTCATTTAAGGGGCATACCTATACTGCTACAATATCGTCGCACCCATTTAGAGGTGATTGAGACAGATGTGCCCTATTGGAACGTCGACATAGCGTAGTACGCAGTGCGGAATGGAGATGCATATAAGTCCGATGTGGAAATAATTGACTGGCCGTGTCACATTGTTTTGTCAGTCAGAGGAGAAAACGGATTTACGCTCGATGGAGTTTGGGGACACTCCGGATCACGTGACGTCAGTCGATTAGGGTTAGGCCGAACGTACGGTCGTAATTTCGTTTAATTTATTGTTTTTTTTTTCGCTATATATACACCATCGTTTCAAAATATTAGCACAGTTTTATGATTTTCAATAATGAATCGGCAATAAATGGAAATAATGCAGTAATGCAGATTTGATTTATTTATTTTTTATTAAAATAATCACACATTAAGGGAACAATAAATGAAAAAGAACGGAAATAATTAAATAATAAATAATAAAAAAATTGAAAAATATATTCTATGAATTTGTTTTTGAGCATACTTTTGCAACTTATTGTTTGTGGTTCGTTTTTCTTATATGTCTTTTGATTTCTTACATTTCATTAAATAAAAGATAAAAAACTTAAATATAATCAGATTGCATTTAATATAGAAGATTTTGTACAGCTTTGAATACAATCATCTACAAAAAATCTGATTTATAAAATATTAAAATACAATATCAGCAGGATAATCACGCCCTTTTCTATTTTGATGTGTGGGTACATAAATAAAAATTGTGGATATGGAGCATGGGATGCTTTGAAAAGGTGAAAGTGTTTGTGCATGGTTCGCTAACCTCATAAAATTGAAATTTAATACCTAATAATTTACCAATTATCTCATAAATGGACTTAGACTGGGTCGAATGTCATCTATCAATAATGTCACATATTATAGAGATGTACAGTTTCATTACGTCAATGCCACTTACTTGCCGCCCTAGGGAAGAAAAGTACAACTTTCTTCCCTAGGGGGGGAAAGTACAGATTTTCTCCCTAGGGAGGGAAAGTACAGATTTCCTCCCTAGGGAGGAAAGTGGACAATAAGTGAAAAAATAATTTTCACATACTATTGCTCATTATAATTATTTGGAAAGCTAGAACAAAAATTCTCAATTCCTAGCATGTTTCTCAAGCAATTTAATAAAATAAAAACAAAAATGAATTGTAGTTATATAAACTTTTAAGTTTTTTAACTCGCTTGAGTTTCCTTTTTTATTATTTTTTTTTTCAATTCTTTCCATTTCCTTCAACATTTAAAAATAATTAGTTTGAGATCATTCTCGTATTCTTTTAAATTGAACATATTCAAGTGATATTTAATATAAAATGGTTTCTTTTGTTTTAAGTACAATCAGTAACTTTATCTTTTCATGTATTATGAAAACATAAGCATACAAGGTACATTGATAAAAAATGCATTTTTGTGCAGAGTTAATTAAGTTCCATAAAATGGTATCTAGCATATTTGTTTATGTTGTTCAATGTATATTCTAGAAGCTTTTTCTTTGCGATTTGTGCGTTGCGATTGCACGCAGCTGTTATTTTATATGTATACGACTGTTTTCCCTGAGAGGCAAGGTTTAATATTTCTGCAATTTGTAACAGATGTTTTTTTTATAATAAACATTTTTATAATTGTTATTAACGTCATTCAAAATTTCTGTTCTTTTATTTTTGATTAAACCTTTTCATTTTTTGGAGTAATTAAAGAAAGTCAGATTGCTTTCACTCACATTTTACTTTTCATGATAAGTTTTATTGTGATAGTAACCCTGAGTTTAATTGTTCTTTTGCGCCCTTTTAATTTTTATCCGCTGAGCTAGTAAATTTAATTTTCTTTTTTTAAATTCATTTTGAATTTTCTTTTGTACCTTCAGTACACAGCAGCACGTACTAATACTCGCAAAACTGTAGTTTCTGGCCTAGTGATACAAATAACTATTTTACCGTTGGGGTTAGAGTAAGGGTTGTTTTATATACAAACATAAGCACGAGGCACCTTATAGTATAAAAAAGTTCTTTTCATACAGAATCTTGAAGTTGCAAGATAGTATATGGTGGATTTCTTAAGATCATCTGCAAATATTCCCGTCTCAAAAGAGAAATTCACTAGGTGCGCTAATTGATATGTAATATAATGTGAGCATGACTTAATCAATTTAATTGGGATTTCGTCATGACCAACTGACTTCGTATCCTTTAGGTTTATCAGGTTTAAGGATGGTTCTTATAAATACTTTACATGTTTCGGCCAAGGGCCATCTTCAGAATCTAAAAATTTTGTAAACGACGTGTCTTTTAATACTTCTAAAGAGTTCCCTCGGTCGAAACAACTCAAGTATTTACAAGACGATCCTTAATATAATACATTTGATTGGAAATATTACTAATTTTTCTTCCAATTTTTCTTTTATTTGTATGATATACTTCAAAATTTTAAATAATTTTATGGTTTGAATATAAAAATATTTCCCCTTTCCTAACGAATATTTCCATTTGTTTTTTTTTTTCAAGAGGTAATGGCAATGTAAATAAAAGTACGTAAGATACCTTAAACTAAAACTAAAAAAATCACCTATAGGCATTCATTCCGCCTTACTTACTGATTCAGGCCCAATTTCAGCGTGTTTCCGGCACTCTTCAGTAACGCGTGCGCTTCCGAGTTGGTCTTGTTCCGCGTGCTTTCGCCATTAATCGTTGTGATCACGTCCCCCTCTCTGACGCCGCGAGCAGCGGCCTTACTGCCTGGATTGACCTGCAAAAGAGCAAACACCGGTGAGTATTCGGTTGCCTAAGCGGACGCTAGTTTCTTGGATCTTCTCGGACGAATTTTAAATCGTTCAGATGACGCAGATTCGGATTCTAAATGCGTTCGATACGAAAATAATCGAATTACGCGGATTTTAGATGCGAAATAGAAGCGGTAAAAATCCGAAATTTCACTTCGAAGAAGCACGTAAACTATTAACAGTAAATTTATGTTTCCTTCATTCGAATATGATGTATGATTACATAAAAATAGTATTTGGCAGATATAAATGGATTTTAACATACCCTTTGTACTAAAGGATCGCCCATCACACTTCTCAAACTTTCAAACTCTGCCGCATGACTAATTTGCTGAGGGCAATGCATGTTGTCAACAGCTTTATTAAATTTGGCTAAGGTACAGGGTATATTTTTTGTGGCAACGAGGACGATGTCAAAATATGTAGCATACACAGTTTGCTCTTAAATTTGTTAACATATAGTAATTAAGAGGCGTTGGGACAAACTATTTTAACGAGTAACATTGAATGATAAACTTGACCTTTCGTTTTGAAACGCAGCACTAATTAAAAGGACAATGATTGATTCATTATATGGATTTAATTAGATTTGTTCTGGCTCTCTATATAATTATTAATTAGTCGTAATAGATCTATACATATACGAGAGAAAGATATCTATTTACTGTCGATAAAAGCAAGGTGTTTCTATAAATAGTCTCGCGACTGAAGAATATTCTGCAATGCAAATTCGCTTTTACGTATTATAACTCGGAGAACGCAAAATAAACATTTTATTGAAAAGGATTTAAAACTGTAAAACACGCCTACGTAAATTTCTGATGCTTGGTTATGTAAAATCTTTTGTTCTCACGGGATTAAATGAAATTGGAAAATTTCCTTGACAGAGTGTGGGTACACACACATTTATTTATAATTAAATTTAATGAAATTGTGTCGCTGTGAAAATTTTAAATTACAACAAAATAACATATTCATAATAAAATAATTTAATATTTTTTTTTATGTAATTTTTAGTTAATATCTGCTTGTCTCCTTTTAATAAAATAAATTCAAATTTTTTTTGAAGAGAGTTTATTTATAATATCTGATTCTAATATATATATAAAAAATAGTAATAATTTACCTCCCCCCTTCCTGCCCCCCCCCTCCCCAATTTTAACAATATAATCTGGAATTTAGCATAAGAAAACCTTTTTATCCCCATATATGTGTTTTTAAGTATATTTAAAAAATAAATTTCATTCTTTCTTTATATTCGAGTATGTTCACTTTATGTGGGGGGGAAACTAATTTTAAATTTCTTTACATTTTCGACCAATCTTCAAAATAACGATATTGCTTTATTGATGTAAGAATTAATAAAATTAGAAATACCTTCACTACTTCATTAGGATTGTAGCACTTATAATGTATAAAAGTTCTTTTTAGTTCATGCTCGGTAATTTTGGAAGTATAATTTTTCTGTGACATACTTAGGGGCGCACCAAAATCCAAAATATCCACCAAATCTACGTGTAATACATAAGAAAAAATTAAACATTTTTTTTGATATTTTTTGGTTAAAAATTCTTGAATTATAAGGGAGCCCCCTATTTTATTTTATTTTTCTTTTGTATGAAATCTAGGGTTGTCACCTCGTGTGAAAGTTTTTTTTATGTCGGTTATGTTAGGAGGTATAATTTTTTTTTTAATTAATTCTTTTTTGGTATATTTAGCGGCCACACAAAATATAAATAAAATATTTTTTTTAGTGTACTTAATATTTTATATTTCGGTGGTTAAAAAATACTTGAAGCAGGAGCTCCTCATATTCGTTAAGTTCAGTAATATTAATGATTTGTTTTATATTTTTTTAAATTTATTATCTCCGACGTGGTCAGAAAATATCTTACCTTTCGGGAGTTAAAAATATTATTTTGTTATAAATATATATAACAAAAATAATATAGTTATTGTAAGTTCCAGATTGGTGGAATTATGACGTTAGGTCTTAGGAAAAAAAAGGAAATGAGTTCTATCTAATCCTCCAACTTATTATTATTACAACCGGTTTCGGTTCTAGGCCATCATCAGGCGTATCATACGTCAGTAGAATTTTTAAGCTATGTCACTTATTATTAAAATTGAAAAATGTGGTTTTTAAATTGTAAAAAAAAATTAATAATAAGTGACATAGCTTTAACATTCTACTGACGTATTACGCCTGATGATGACCTAGAGCCGAAACCGGTTGTAATGATAATAAATTAGAGGATTGGATAGAACTCATTTCCTGTTTTTTTCTAATATCTAACATCAAAAATAATATAGTTTGGTCACACCTGATATACAAAAAACCTTTATATTAGTGAATTTAATGGCAATTTCACAAAAATTTCTTATTTTTCTTTTACATAAAAATAACTAATGATTCATAATAATTTTTCAAGTCAGGTGGAATTTCAGCACCTCTCATTCTCTATTTCGCAGAAGTCCCCACTTAAAAGTATTTTTCTATATTTCTGTTGGTCATATTTAGGCTTCTAAAAAAATTCTTTAAATATATGTAATGGTTAAAATGAAATTTTATAATGTTGTGTACTAAAATCAGAAAATAGTATTACACTTTTTAGTAGTTAAAAAATACTTGGGATACTAGGGGGAACCCTACTTAATTTTTTTACCGCAGAATATAGGTTTGTCGTACCTCATATAAAAGCACTTTTCAAGAGTGATTTGTTCGGGCGTATAAAAAAATTTTTAGATTTTTTTTTGTCCTATATGAGGGTGACATAAAATCTATATATGTGCAATTAATAACATAACAGTATCATCTTATCATCGTATTTAATATAAACAAATAATACCTCTCTTTATTTTTTGCTAATTAAAAAACAAAATAAACTGATAAGATTCCCCTTCACGCCTCCGTATTTTTTTTTTGTAAGAAGCATGGGCATGTCGCAGCTCAAATAAAAGGAATTTTTAAGTCGACTAAGAAGATGCATGAACCGGAATTTTATTATTTTTTGTTTGACGTAAAAAACCAGTAACTAACCGTATAATCCCTCCTTTTCCCGTACGGTGAGCAGAACTTCAACATCTCGTTCCACTCACTAAGATTATCCGCAAAACAAACAGTTGGTACGCACTAACAAGCACAAATTAACTATTTTTCCACGTTTCAACCCCGCAGTTCTGGTCAATACTGTCCTTACTGACGAACTAAGGCCATCGACTGCGCGTACACTATACGTTTTCCCGTAGGTCACTGCAGTGTTAATTGTCTTGCGGATAGTATGTGTAAATATGCTCTCTCGGTTATTCCATCGAAGTCCGTACGCGTAAACACAATTTCCTTTTCGAATATCAATGAGCCGTATAAGACTACTGGAATACCGCTGTCAGTATGGGCGTTCGCCAGCGAGTTACAAACCCCTTAAGATTGCCTTGAGAATGCTAATCGAACGGAGAAGGCTTCGTTAGTATTCAAGCGATGAAAGGAGTTAGCTCACCTCCACAAGCGTCTCCTTCGCCTTCTAGTGAGGGTCTTCCATTACCCTAAGCAAACATCTATTACAGGGTATGTGCTTGTATTTGAGGACGTGTTACGTCACAACCACAAATATAATATCGGTACTAAATCAAAATGTAATTTAGTGTGATCGATGACTTAGACGAAGAAAAACAACCACATTTGCAGCGTATACAGGATAAGGCGGAGGATTTGAAACACGCGCGCGGTCTCGAGTATTAACTGGGGCGCAAACTTTGCTGTGGTTGTCGCCGTCAGAGTACAGAAATTAATATTAGTGAAACCTAATAAACCGCACGACCAGCAGACAAGGAAACATGATACTAACACCATAGAAACGCCCCGAAGTCAACCGCACATGTGTGTACTGGCAATAAAACTTTGCGTAAAGGGAAAATAAACTCTCTTTGAGGTAATTAAATTAAAAAGGCTTATACAGGCTGTCCCGATTGTGGCTAAACTTAAGGTATAGATAGATGACATAATTCAGAATAAAAGCTCTTAGATGTGGCATTTTTTTCACGATATTAACACCACAATTGGTAATACGGTCCTGGATAAAAGGAATATGGCTCATACTTGATTAAATACCATTACTTTTGCGTAATTGTAGTGTTCATTAACAAGATGGTGCTTCCCGCTCATAATGCAAGCGCAGTACAAACTTGGTTCCACGAGAATTTTTCGGAAAGGTGGATTGGTCGAAGCAGGTTTATCCCCTGGTCATCAAGATCCCCAGACCCAGGGCCCAACCTAGCCATTTCGCCGCTCCATCGCTATGTTTCTCCAAGTGTCATTTTCCATTTTTCAGAAATTACTGATTGAATTGAAATAATTCTTTTTTTTTTCGACTTTCGTGTCTTTCAACTTAGGCAACATAAAAGATTTCATTAAAATTGGTTCGATAGTTTAAAAGATATGGACCAAAATGTTATATGAAGTCGGTTCGTATTCATGTAACTTTTGTTACATCGATTTGTTAATGACATGCTTTCGCTGCAGTTGAAATGAATGAAAAAAACAAGAAATATTTTTTTTAACATCTACCTAATTCTAATAAAATAAAATACAGTAATTATAAAGAGCCAGAAAACGAATTAGTTATTGAACTTAAAAAATCAACAAATTAGATTAAAACATTTTTTCTACGAATATTAAACTCTACCTAGTAACTAAAAAATTTTCTTCGCACTTTTTCTTCTGCAAAATCTTTAATAATTTGTAATAAATGTATGCTGTCACAAGCCTTGTGTTCTATTGAAATCATAACCAATCCAGATAATAGTTTTTGTGTCGTGCCGGATCGCAGGTATTTTTTATTATTTTTTAATTCAGAAATGTTTTCTTTCACTACTTGCAACTGTTATTTGTAAACTCAAAAGAATTCTGAGACCAATACTAATATTTGAACCTAGAATTGCAAATTTTGAAACGCCTTGAGGAAACAAATTACTATCTAAAGTCATGCAACTCCTCTTATATCAGATGAATCTCCGTGGGTCAAAATAGTCTGGAGGTTCTTACAATATTCTACCAATTCATCTTTTGATGAAGGAGATGTAAATTCGAGCGTTTAACCGAACATATGTTGATATTAGATTAGGCCGACAGGATAGCAAATATGCAAGGATTGCAAGCTTTCTGCAGTGAGAAATTAACAAATTAATGTATATCTGCTATTAACTGTCATAATTAGGAGGAATTTTTTCCCAAGAAAAAATTTTCTCCTCACGCAGGATTCGAATCTACATACTCTCGTTTACCGGACGAGTGCTTTATCAATTAAGCTAAGAGGAGATGTAAGTTCGAGCAATGATTGGTTCATCATCACACTCGTAAGCGTAGGTATTGAAGGTCGCTTGACTTTGATACACTTGCAACATCGGCTAAACGGGAAAAATGCAGAGGAATAATAAAACATTGTTTTTATCCATTTATTACGTAAATAGCGTAAAAAGAATAGTAATAAAAAGTATTATTGCTATCGTATTTTTATTAAGATATAGGGGAAGGTGGGGCAAGATGGAAACATTAAGCTTTAGAACACTGCATCAGGATTGCAAATTGATATACAAGGTTCTAAGTACACTTGTTGTAATCTTTAAACATTTATCTGTTCATGAATGAATTTACAATTTTTCGATGGGTACTCTTGATGTTGTGAGAAAATTTTGAAAAGAAATGTGTAAATACACCATCTTGCCCCACCATGGGCAAGATGGGGTGGCAAGGGTTCCAGGTGAGTTAAGAATGGGTCGTACCATGAATCTAGGTAATAGGTAAAAAAATAGATTCTTAAAATATTCTTAAAAACATCCAGGACCAAAGCTTAAACTTTTTAAAGCGGAACTACTTAAAATAAAAAAAAAAATACAATAACGATAAGAATATTAAACTTAATCTTCACAATTGAGACGATAGAAGACGAACTCATCCACGTTATTCGCACAGCCTCCATGTACCCAACCTCGCCATCTATAGCATTATATCAATACTTCCCCTTACAATACTAACATTGAGCGTCATCTTCCTCAATAGAAGAACTTGATTATTTCCTTGACGTTTTCAAAAAATCTATCTCTGCTTTCCTTACAAAATTCGGCTTCTTGATCTCTTCTGTTTTCTTCTTTCTCATTTTTTTCCCTTTAACTCTTCCTCAGCACTTCTAGTTGCCTTAGGGATTCTCCAGACTTCTATTTTCTTGTAGCAGATTTTTATACGTAGTGCTTGTAAGGATTGTTGTCTTTCCCTTGTTACGCTTTGATTGAACCTGTACTTTATTCCTAACATGAGAAATAGGCATTATGTCTTCGAGAAAGCATAATGGCATATCCAGGCATAACGGACCAGACTGAAGAGTGAGATAATGATGTCCCCATGTTGCCCCATACCAATAGCTCATTGGGACATTTTCTGGTTATGTTATAATAACATATTAAATATTTGAAACAAACAAATAACGCACTATAGAAAATACATGCAATACATGTCAATTAATAAGCACAAAAAAGTGTAGTTGTAAATAATTTACTTATACTTCCGATACTGGCCGTTGAACTCACCATCAAAACAATATAGACATTCTGGAAATTGCAAAGTTCACGCACAAACAGCAATAACTTTGTTATTACGACTAGTAAAGTTTTCTACATTACAACAAACATAAAACAGCACTTGGGAATATTAGATCTGCTATTATTTGACAGATGCTTACTGCCATTTTGTAGATAAGACGATGTCCCCATCATGCCTCGTGGCCCCATCTTGCCCCACCCTCCCATAATAATTTGTGATAAATTTATGCTGTCACAAGCCTTGTGTTCTATTGACATCATAGCCAAACCAGATAATCGCTTTTGTGTAGTGGTGCACTGAAAAACCGATATATTTAAACTAACCAAATATATTTTATTAAGCATACTTTCTTTGGAACAAACATGCCCTTTGTTGTTTCAAATATATGCAAAAAATGTACACTATTGACTGAAACAAAATATTTGTTTAGAAAGCTTAATATATTCAAACAAATCATTTAGTTCAGTATGGCCTTAACACAATAATATAATTCAACTTGATAAAAATGTTGGATTGGTTCAATTACTTTCGTATTGTTGAGATAACATCGGTACTTTGATAACTCAAACAATTTTTTTACTTCGTGAGAATAACTATATATTTGGGCGGGGGTCAAAACTTATTTCTAGCCAATGAAATGGCGACTAGCCACCTGTGTCTTAGATCACCCCATCAATTGATTCTAACATGCAGGAAGAAAATAATTGACATAAAAAGCGATCATATTATTTTGTTACTTCTAGTTTATCAATTTAAGAAACCCATTAATTTCATTTAAACAATAAGTACTCTTTAATTAACAAAGTGAATATTATTAAGAAATAAGGATTGCGCTAACTAACCACAATTGTAGTTAATTTAATATAGTTATTATGTTCAAATTACTTTTTTTTCCAAAGCTAGTCCACACTTTTGTGAACAGGTTTAAATCACAGATTAAGCATTACTATTATGGTGAAGTTTTTTACCCATATAGTTACGTTCAATAGTTATATGTGATACGGCTATTGTTGTAAAGATGGCGCCTCTCCTATATCACTCAAACACGGTTATAAAAAGTTGATTTGGTGCATTTACCGGGGAAGAAAACATTGTATATCGGCGAAGGAGAATTTGCAAACGTCACATACAGAAAAAAGTAAATTTATGAGATCAAAACATCTCAAATTAAAGGATGAAGGAAGAAAATGATTAGCTAAAGATTTTTTTTCCGTTTTTGTCGTAATTAACACATGTGAAATTCAAAAGGTGCAACTGAAAATTATGAATGGCCATCAAGTAGGAGTCAGTATGAGATATTGTTCAGAAGACCTGAAATTTGTAGAAATTCTCGGTGGAAAGTGAAAAATTTTCCAGCTTTTTTCAGCAATGGTTTCAATCATTAGCGGTAGTAAACAGTTGTTATAAACTTGAATCGCCATTCAACTACAACAATTAAATTGCAATCTTGTCATATGTAATAACTAAATTTAAATTTCCCACAATTATTTGTAATAACTTCAATATAAAGGTATTAAAATAATTATTAACGAAATACGAAGTCACAGGTAAACGTGAAGTTATTAAAAATAATTGGGTTACTAAAAATTTACTAAAAATAATTGCGGGAAATTTAAATCTTATTATTTGATTTTTACAATTTTGTAAAAATTTATGTTACGAATTTGACATTTTCGTATAAATATATTTGTTTACAACAGCCTTCAGAATCGATTTACCCAAATCATAGTTTATCGCATATACTTTCTTATCTATTCACTTTTTCCCATATAAAACACGAGGATTTAGGTTGGCGGCAGTGATATTTATAGGCGGCGGCAGCAAAAGCGTCCCTAAGGCGACTACTGGCCTACATATTTATAATCCATGCGGGATCCTTGCCAATTCCACCTTCGGGCATTTAGATCATTCATAATGTCATAGGAATACGAAAACAACACCATCACCATTGTCACTTTGTCCATCCCAATATCGACCGATCTGTCAGGCATTTAAGCTGCGTTCTTTTCAATTTTACCAGTAGTCACGCGATACATTCAATTCCAGCATAAGTGTAATAATACTAATAATAATAATAATCATGCTATTGAGATTGTTAAAGATGCATGTTAAAGTCAATTTGGTGATGGTAGTTTAAAACATCCCACAGATGTCGCTCTATTGTGCGTGTTTGGTTATCACCAGAGTCGTTTCATTGTATGGATAATTGACCTTGGACACATGCTATTATTTATATGGGTTTTCGTGGGATATTATTCGAATTACGAGCGGCTCCGAGCTTAATTAGATAAACATGCCTTGTGTGATGTTGAGTTGGTATAGGACGAATTCCATTTCCTATTTTGCGATTAAATTTATATTTAATAATATAAAAATTTGTTTATTTTCAAATTTCAATGTTAATTTAAATTTTGCTAGTGGAGTTTAATCTGTACTGCTAAATATATAATATAATAATCTAATAATCTTTTTGTGCCTCCGTCCAGAAACACTCATTTTGCAGTACTTCAAAGCTTCAAGCAAGGTAGTTTTCCTGCCTGGCAGGCAAAAATGTCACTAAAGGTTGGCCACACTAGATTCCACATGACAGACGTGTAATAAATTGTCATTAAGCTACTGTTCAACCATGCTAAGATGAACTGGTGTCTTCATTGCACTTATTATTAACTGGTACAGTTCAGTGTTTCTGCTGATGATGATAGCTTTGCTATCGAAACGTACGTCCAGTTTAGTGCAGCTTGTGGTGAGGGGTCTAGGAGAAGTTTGCAGTATTACTAGTACCACAGTTTGGAGTATTTTTGTCATCGCACTTATTATTGATAAATAGATATTAAAGTAGAAAGAAAATTACAGAAAAAGACTTATGCCCGGTAACATAAAGAATAGTTACCAATTTGTCAAAGTTAATCAATGGATAACAGCAAAAATCAGTAATATAAAAGTTTGTTAAGAGATAATCATTTGTTAAATCAGTTGAAGATACGAGTGGATGAAGGTGCTATGTCGCATTTTAAAAACTGTCTTTTTTGCATGAATCAAGGTGTTTTGTACCCATCCTTCACATAGCACCATCGAAAATTCCAAAAATTCAAGAACACTCGAGTCTGTGAATGTATGAAGGGGTTATGTTACACTACTTTTGAGAAAAATTACATAAAAAACTTAATTTCTGAAAAAGTTTGATTTTGAAACATAACACCTTCATCCACTCGTGTCTTCAGTTGTTAACTTAACCACCGCTATACCGGTAGTTACACATTTGTTAAGATTTACCAAAGCACGAAATGTGCCGAATGTCCAACGAAAGTAGCCGTGCATAATTACATTAATAGATGGCGGGAACATTTGATGCTTAGGCGACATTTCTTGACATTTTGACAGAACTTCCTTTCATTTGGTTCAATTTGATCACTGTTCAATTAATTTTGAATAAGTTAGTAGCACGTAAGTATAGAATACGTTTAGTAATTATACATACCTTTTATAATTATGGTGGCTAGGTAGATATCAATTCAACATTTGATTTCGACAATATTATCATTAAATTTGAGACTATGCATCGTAATGAGTAGGAAAATGCAGGATGCCGTGAGAAGAGCCAGAAATTTACGCTACAAGAGAAACACACATTGTTAGTGATCATTGAAAATTATAAAGCAGTAGTTGAAAATAAGAAAACGGTGATGAAGTATCTATTTAACAAAAAAAAAAACGAAGTATGGACAAAAATTACATCTGAATTTAATTCTTAGAGTACTGCTAGGTTAAGGATGAAAGAGCAGTTATCTATATTATACAACTTTATGAAGAAAGAACAACCAACAAGACTGAATAATTGTTTTATTTGCCTTTTTTTCTAATATTTACATGAATCTTCTCAGAACAGTCGTGGTCTATGTCGTCTAACACATATGTTGTCTCGTATTTATCAAGTAGTTCTTCATTGAAGGACGATGATTCGTAATTCCATATATCCATTATGGCTATAATCGTTATAATAGCCAGAAACAAAACCTCAATTGCTGAATTGCTAAGTGAAAACGTCAAAGTTTCAAGTTAGCTCTTCTATCGGAACCAAAATGAACTATCAATATTAGTAAACTTACAGTTAACTAGTTTACAACAGCCATTAATCAGTTGTCAACTAATTACTCGACATTTAACAAATGCATAATTTTATGTTACTCGACTTTTACTTAACAATTTGTTAGTGCTAACAAATGATTAACTAATCACTTGGTTACACAAGCTTTATGTTACCGGGCATTATTCTCGAAAACGTCAAAATACTAAGGTATGTAACATGTGTGCCAACTTGTACTGTCAACTCCCTAGCGTCAAGATTTCTTTTCTATTTTCAATTCAAAATTAAGATATGTCGCCCTAAAAAAACATTGTGTATCACACGGCCAGAAACTCTTTTGCGAGTATAAGTACGAATACTGTAGTTTATGGCCCAGTGATACAATAACGATTATTTGAACCGTCACAAGACAAACTATAAGAAAATATAAGTTAAATAAAATAACAAATGAAAATGATGGCACAAATTCCAGAGCGATGTTCAGCCTAGTCCGCAATAACGGACCGCTGATCTACTATACTATCTTGCGCAAAAACAATAATAATGTGCTGCTAATCTAACAAAATCATTAGTAGCCAATAAGATACAATCATACCTAAAGTTACAAAGGAGCAAAAGATTTACACAATGAATGCTTCCAAAAAAAACCACTAATAATTACTATTCTGGACTATATCTGCAATTGTTTGCGCATATTATTAAAGCAATAAAAGCTCCTTTCGAAGAATGCGGTTTTATGAACTGGTGGAGTAAGAAGGCCTTTGAATCGGTCGTTCAAATTGTAGACATCAGTTCGAAATGTAATTTTAGAATACTGAGCAGTTTTATTCAATAGAATCCTATAGAAAGCAAGACAGTGCTGCCTGCCCCCTATAATTAACCTGTGAAAGCACTAATAATATTTTAGTTTTCATAATCAAGAATGACTTGGCGTTATACAATAATGTTAATATTGCAAATGTTTTACATATAGTAGCAGCTGTATGTTCCTTGCATCTGAGGTTACAATCAACCTGCAACTCCAGATTCCTTTTACTAGCAACGATAGGTATAGCTTGATTGGTAATCATGAAGTCAAGCCCACCAATAATTGTTTATCGGTGTCTGGGTCTGCTGAATAGCATAACTGATGACTTTCAAGGTTAATTTTCAAGCAATGTGTTCCAGCAAAAAGAGCTAGGGAAGCAAGGTATTCGTTAATTTTTAGGGACGCTTCGTGAACTATGTTTAATTGAAACGAAAGATAAATCTGTGTGTCCTCAGCGTAACTAGGTAATTTGCAAAATTTTACAGCAGAATCTATATTATTAGACGTTTACAACGTAAAAAGAAGCGACCCCAAAACAGAACTCTGAGGCACCCCGCAGACAACTTTGCCCATGTTGCATTTGCACATATTAAGTACGGTCATTGAAGTAATTCGCAGCCATATCAACAGCTGTCGGGTCGAAGCCGAGATATTTCAATATTGCACACATAATTTGGTGGTTAATTGTATCAAAAGCTCTGGAAAAATCTAGTAAAACAAGAGCAGTACTCATTCCCGAATCAGCTGCAGTACATACATCATCCACCATATCCACCAGAGCTGTGGAACAACTATGGTTAATACGGATTGGGAAAAAGTTCATTTTATGAACAAATTCACGAATTTGGGTACAGATGACATGCTCTAGTACCTTAGATAACGTGGGTAAAATGCTTATTGATTTAAATATTTGTAGTCAGAAGGACTTGTGATTTCTTGGGTTTTGGCAACACTTTTGAAACTTTCCATTTGGAAGGAAAAACACTATTTGATAAACAATGATTAATTATATGAGTTATATAAGTTATTTTTGGACAACATAAGTTCAACATATCAATACCAATTATATATACCAAAATATCAATTTAGTATCTTTAAAATATTTTAAATAAAAATCTTGCGACATTACAGAATAAGCAGCTCCAGAATCAAGCTCTACTTGCGGCGATTAATTATTTAATTTAACATTCACTGTGATAGAATTTAAATTATTTAATTGAAATGAAAATAGAGCCGTACCTGGATCTCTTTCTATGTAATTTACTGCACGTTTACTTTTACAAACACTATTAAGACATCTATTTATGCCACAATGTTCACAAGAACAATTTCGAACAGGCGCATACAGTAGTACAGTATCCTATTAGAAGATTTGTTACGATACGAAGAAGATTCCTACTAAGTTGTAGTAGTTCTTTGGTCTTTTTTTTTAGAGGGGTGATAATGCCTAAGCTGTTTTAACTTGTCAGGCTCCCGCAGAGCCAAATCTTCCTCCTAAGCAACATTACGACCCTGGAAAAAAACCGATTATCGTAATTAACCAGAGTGAGATTTGAACCCCGGAATCCGCACTGATAGCAAAGCGTGCAAGCGACTTGACTATCAGCCAGGCCTTAATAAAAGTCTTACCATAATTTTATCTGGTTGTCTTATTCCAGTGTTCTTTTTGTTTTTCTTTGACCCAATTTCTTGCCTGCTCTCGTACTGCGTTTTTAGACACTCCTAGAACAGGTTTTAGGTCTATATATGAAGCAATTGATCTCTTTCTGGTAACTCATCGGCTTTTTCGTTTCCTTCGATGTGACTTTATTGCGATCTGTAAGGCTATTGAGTTCACAAATACATTCCCAAACCAGTGTTGATTGTATCTTGGAATTCACTATTGCCCTGAGTAACACCTGGCTGTCTATAGCAATATAGATTTGCTTATTTTTATTATTACGCTTAATTAATAATAAAGCAATAAATAATAAAAAATACTAAATAATGGTAACATTTCAGAATGTCATACTTCAAATCAATCATTAAAATAAAACAATAACTGGTTTACATGGCGGTATATCTGGTTGCCTACTCGCCAGTTACCAATGCATTGACAATATGTTTTTTAACTTTACACATAGGGAAATTATATTACCCTTTAAAAATGACGAAATTAAATACAAAGTAAGCACAGGAAACAAAGAAACTGACAGTCATCCTGAAGCGTTAACGCGCTTTTTGATTTATGTTATGTTTAATTTTTATTTAAGAGACGTTTTTCAGCAAAATAAATTAACGCAATCTAAATGACAGATGACATTTGACAGATTCGCTTTTAAATATCTCAACTTCTTTATACATCAGCTCCTATTTAAAACCTGAAACGGTTAAATAGGAATTTTTACGTTCCAATTTAAAAATTACGACATTCCCGCATCAAATTCCATCAAAGGCGTCCTCTTTTCTACCCCTCCCCCTCCCACGCCCGATTCACCCACGCTTTCAATTAGGCGCAACGTCGGAGGAAATGAGCAGAAACCAGCGGCTCGTCGTTCACGGCCAATTTAAACAATTTATACACATATTGTGCTGGCTGACTGAGACGTTTTCATTCATTCCCCTAAACAGAGCGAGAACGGCATTATCGAACGCATATTATCGGGAATTATACGCATTAATTTGATACGAGACGCTTATGGTACGTATGTAAATACTAACGCGCGGAAAACTGTGTGGTTACAAATTGGGCTTCCTCATTAATTAATGTAACGCTTGTGTGTTGTATATTTACGTATATATGGAGCAATTAAGATCGGATGCGCAGGCAATATTAATTACTATCGCTTTAAAAGGATGCATAGATATTACTGAAGAAGATTATTAGGAAATATATTCGTTTGATGTGGCAGATTTTGTTGTAAAATCGCAATAACTTTAAATTATCATAGTTTACCTATTCGATTAAATATCAAAATTGCCAAACAAGAAAGTGGCCATCTAATCGCAAATTCCCTGTATATTCTCTATCTTGTGTAATAAAAATCTTCCATCTTCTTTCTTTCTAGTGGGATTTACGATGTATATATGTACGAAGTTTCGCTCATTTGTACCAATGCATAATTCAAAGCAACGTGTTCAGAAACGACAACCAAGGTCGTTGTGAATAGTTTCTATTTTTCTCTCTTTAAATTCACGATCATTTCAATTTGCCAAAGTGCAGCCTCGACACATACTGTTTTTACAAAAATAAAATGTAATTCTTGTTTAAATATGCCGAAAAGAAGTATACAGGGTGTTTTGTGACCTCTGTGACAAAATAAATGAGGATACTCCTCATTAAATTTTAAGACGAAAATGTGATATAACATTTTTTCGAATGTCGCTTCGTTTTCGAGATACAGGGTGTTAATTTTTTTTTTATTTTTTTTTTCATTTTACTAATTAATGCCAAACGATATTCTAATGATATTTGTTAAACGTAATAAGAGGTTAGAGTACTTTAGTTGGGGTCAATCTTAAACTTTGCTAGTTACTAACGAGTTCATTGGCGGAGATCTGATGGGTAAAGAGTACCTTAATTTTGCAAAAATCGGTAATATGGGCCTGTTCCTTGCATTTTTCTCGTATCTATGATGGTTTTAGAATAAAAAATCATTTTAATTGCTCATGTGGCTCTAATTATTACGTAATAGGTAGGTACAGTAATAATTGTTATTTTGATAAATTATTGACAAACTCTATGCCAACGGAAAACAATTACAAGTAAATGATGTGCACTTCCTGTCAATTTTGTTTTATCTATGGTTGGAACAAAGAGTTATTTTTATAATTTTGTTGCTTCAAATGATATGAGTAGGCTTTGCGACGTTCCATGGCAACCACGTTTATTTTCTTCGTAACATTTCTCTCTTGTTTAACATTTGTCAAATACATTTTCTTTTGAATTGTTTTCCAAGTTATTTGTACTACTTTTCATAATGCCTGAGTTGACCAATCAAGAAATGGTTCAAATTTATTTCATGTACAGTTTAGCAAATGGAAATGCACTTGTAGTGTCTTAAAGGACTATTTACTTTATCCTTATCACGTACAGAGAGTGCAAGCTTTATTACCTAGAGACTTTCTAACTCGAGTTAATTTCTGTAACTGGTTTCAAGAAGAATCTTTAAGGGTCCCACATTTTTTGATACAAATACTATTTACAGATGAAGCAATTTTTTTAAGAATCTACACTCTAAAAAAAAATGTGGTAAGATTACCCCACAAATAGGTGGCAACTGGGCTACCTCCTATTTTTGGATGTGGTAAAATTACCCCGAAAATAGGAAGTAGCCAAGTAAATTTACCCCAAAAATAGGAGGTAGCCCAGTTGCCACCTATTTTTGGGGTAATTTTACCACATTTTTTTTAGGTGTAGATCTCTGCGAATGAACTAATTGTAAAATTTAAAATTGACCCAAAGTAAAGTGCTCTAACCCATTACTATGTTTAACAAATAGCATAAGAATATTGTTTTTGGCAGTAATTAATAAAATGAAAAAAAAAAAAAATGAAAAACATTAACACCCTGTATTTCGAAAACGAAGCGACATTCGAAAAAAAATTATATCACATTTTCCTCTTAAAATTTGGTGACGAGTATCCTTATTTATTTTGTCAGAGAAGCTAGGAAACACCCTGTATGTGTGTTAATCTAATGAACCTTCAACATAGTATCCTGTGTCTCGTTTTGTCAATGATTATTATTCCTTTGTATTAAATGCAGCACTTAGAGAACAACGAAAATAGAACGATAGCAATTCCGTTTCCAGATGAAAATAAACTGAAAATCAGAAGCACAGTATTCGTTCACAAAGACTACTTTACAAAGAGACGTTTGTTTCACCGGATGGAAAAAATAAAAGGCAGATTAATCATCTCTCAGAGAAAATAAAGACCGTCGAATTGTTACAGATATGCGAATCATCAGGCGTGTGGACGCAAACTCCGACCTCATGCTAGCCATAGCAAAATTGAAACAGGAAATGCAAAAAGAACGAAAGACAAAAATACCAAGAATATATGATATGTATAACACTGAAGAACTTCCCAAGAAGAATAATTAAATAACAAATTGGATACTGTCATGCAGGAAGAATATATACAGAAGATTTGGGAATAAATAAGGAAATCGATTTAAGAAAGCTTGTAAGGAAATGCAAAAGAAGCAAAGATTGCTTCACGGAAAGTTGTAAAAAATTAATAGCGGAACGAAACCAAGCAGGATAGACCAATTGAGGAAAATTGAAAAAGACACGATGTATTAAGAAACATAGCTAGGAAAGCGTGTAAGACAAATAGGGCAGAGAGTGCCGCCTTATTTGAAGACTAAAATAGGTCATTGAATGGGAAATATTGAAGAAAAATTAATCAGATGGCTAGAAAATTTTGTTGAAGTCCTAAATATTGGAAATTGTGAAGAATGTATCGAGAATCTAGGAGTACTATACGGTAACGAACGAGAGAAAATAGAAGATCCAACAGACTAAGAGATAGTAGAAGAATGGCTAAAATCAAAAGATGAGGAAAGTGCAGGCGAAAATGGTATTTCCACAGCAGTACTAGTAAAATATGTATTAGGCGAAATGGCAAAAAGGATTATCACCTTGATAAAGCGAAATATGGCACGAAGAAAGGATGCCACTTCAATGGGAAACGCTCTGACATGCCCCATTCGAAAGAAGATTATCTCCTGGCTGTTCCCTAACTGTGGGAACTACAAAGATATCTCACTAGTTGATGTCACATTCAAAGTTTGACCGAGAACCATTAGAAATAGAGTTCTTATCAGAATGATTTCGTAGAAGAATATCAGCAGGGATTTCAAGATGGAACGTCAACGATGGAGCAAACTTTTACTTTAAGAAATGGTACTAAATCAAAACTACGAAGGAAATTTGAGTTTACATGTCCTCTTTATTGATTTTAAGGAAGCGTACGGCCCAATAGAAAGAAGAGAACTATCTGAAACAATGCGAAAATTAATCATTCCAAGCAAATTAATTAGGCTAAGAAAAAGGACTCTGACAAAGACACGGAACAAAATAGTGACAGTAGTATCGCACCCACTACAATCCCCCCCACAATCTGGTACTAGAAGGGGTTTCCATAGACAGTGGAATATAAACACGAGGGATCATATACCAACACTAACACAGCAAATAATTATTTATGCAGACGATGCAGCATTTATAACCATGTCAAAAAAAAAGAATTAGAAACATATTCAGCAAAATGGAAAAGATGGTAAGGTTATATTGGCTAAAAATTAATCAGAATAAAACAATAACGTAATAAGCAACAATAAATGAACAAAGATATAGTAAAGTCGCATACAAGAAGCTACAATTTGGAGAAAGTAAGTCACTTTGAATCTTTGGGAGTAACAATGAGGAGGACAAAGGAATAGAAAGAAGATTAAACAATCGTACCAACGCAGTGAGGTCAATGAAGAAAATGTTAGAGTCAAAAGAAGTTTCCAGAGCAGAAATGAAGAAGAATAGAATGAAAATGGAGAAAAAAATGTTAAGAAGTAGATTTAGAGAATGAAGTCAGAAGAGGACGATTGGAAAAGAAAAAGTAATCGTGGAATAAGGAAAACATACTGCTGTGGTATAGGCAACCCATTTCGCTGAGTGTATTTCAAGTTGCATATTTTTGGTTATTTATTGGTTGTTTTCTTTGCTTAAAACAGCTGATTCAGTTTACCGAGAGTTTTTCACAAATTTTGACGTTTATTTTGTATAAGTTTTTTTTTAAATTTTATTCCATTCATTTATTTATCTAGTGTTTGCTTGTGTTGTTTAATGCGAATTCTATTGAATATTGTCGAATGTAATACGTCTGCGTTGTACGATTTTGAGAGAGGGATTTTCGTAAGAAAGTCAGATTTCATTCACTCACATTTTACTTTTCGTGGTTAGATTTAAGTTTTAATTCACGAGGGTAACTCTGAGATTAATAGTTCTTTTGCGCCCTTTAAAATCTTATCCGTTGAGCTAGCTAAATTTTATTTTTTCTTTTTCATTTAAAAATTCAGTTTTGCAATTTTCATTTAATTCAATCAGTACACAGCAATACGTACACAGCAACACAGTTCAGAATGTTAAAGCAGAGAGTTAGGACATATAGCTGGTAAAATGGATGGTTAAAATACAGACATTCCAGAAAAGTACTAAAAGAAGTATAACGCGGAAAGAGGAATACGGGTAGATCGAAAAATAAATGGTTAGATTCCAGTGACAGCAGGATTAAAGGTTTTGGGGTGATGGGCTGAAAAAATGGGTCACAGAATTGAACCGAATGGAATAAAGATGTGAAGAATAGGGATAGGCCTTAAAGAGCGGTAGAACTGATATACAGGGCAGGGTTTAATTCTTTATTTGAGCACAATTCCCAAACAAATGCTTGTATTAATATGAGCACGATAAGTACTTCCAATGATGCATCACACTCAATATTTATAAAATTGCCTATCAAAACACAAACAAACTACAAACCAATCTATTCAAAATTAAAATCAAAAATTGAAAAAAGTAAAACATCACACATAGTTTATAAAATAGACTGTTAAAATTGTAATGGTGTATATATAGGTGAAACCATGCAATATTTGGAAAATAGAATAAAAGGACACAAATATAATAAAAATCTTACAGCTTTAAAAAAAAACATGAAATAACTCAAAATCATACCTTTGATTTCAACAACGTAACAATTTTAAACAAAGAACAAAATTTAAAAATACGTAATATACTTGAAATAATTCAAATTTATAAACATAAAAATGCAGTCAATGATAAAACCGATATACAATATTTCACAAAATTATATAATTAATTTTATAACTAAATACAATATTTTTAAAGAACTATTTTAATTACAAAATTCAAAAACAAATAATCAAAACATCCTATTTTAAAACGCAATCTTTAAATAAAACATAATAATATATTCAAAATCATAGTAAACAAAACAATTTGTCATTTATTGACAAACATTTTATTTATAATTTACACTTTTTACGTTTAATTATATACTTGAAAAAGCTTTTCAATAATGCGAAACCTCGTACTCATTTATGTTTTTAATATTGACGACCTAAAAACCAAGAATAAAAAGAAATTAAATAATATTTACACTGAATATCGTCACTATATATATACTTAGAATCTATAGCTGCTGTACACACATCGAACGACATAACCTGCAAATATATATCTAATACCTTTGGCCTGACTTACGTATTTAACTCGTAAACACACGCAATATATGTTGTGTTAGCACTAACACAACATTTACACGTAACTTCGCTGCAATGCATGCGATTAAGCACGTGCTTAAGCATACTTTTAGCTGGAGCGAAGATTTGAAGTGTCGCTGTAGTCGCACGAAATGAATGCGAATATAATGCAGGCATGCGAGTAAGAGTTGGTTTTTTTAACACATATTATCGATTGAGATTAATTTAATAAAAGCAGGAAGGTTTAGGAGAAAATTCACTAACAGCGTTCAACTGTACTAATTTTTCTTAAATATTTCCTCATTTATTTTATTTGGCCTATAGTTTACATTATACTAAGCGACGCCCACATTTTAGGTTATCGGCATTAACCTAGATACTAAGAGCACAGTAAAAGATATATCTGCACCTTGATCTAGGGTTGTCTGTCCAGCAAATGCTGGATTCTCGTTTTTTTTTTTTTATTACCGTCTCATTCCAGAACCAATATCATCCATCGGTTTCGTTTTAATGAAACCAGGTCGTCCATTAAACGAAGAAAGATTTACAGCTCCTGCAAACTAAAAATATCCCGACGAACTGACGATCGGCCCACCGAAGCAAATATACTATTTATAGGTGACGTTAAATTCGCCGTTTCAAAGGAAAAAAAAAAAAAAAGAGAAACCAAGTTTTCACGATACTCGAATCACGCCGCCGCTGAAAGACATTTAGGATTTTAATTTCTACTTCACGTCGATAGATTTTACTGCGGAGGCATATTTTATATATATGTATGTATATCCTGGAGGAACGTATGAGTGGTATCGGACAATATTTACATTAAAGATAGTTTTTGGAAAGATATTTTTAAATCTCTGGTATGTGTCGGATTAAATTCTTTTAGAAATGATTCATGGGGCGGTGCTTTAGAAATTCAGACGTAAAAAACAGAAAATGTTATTTATGTATGCGTTAATATTCGATTTCAAACGATGGTGTCAAATACTCTATTACATCTAGTCGCACTGGAATTATTGTAGTATGGTTAATAAAATACACTGCGCCCAATTAAAAAAGGCACTACTACTACTACTACTACTACCAAACAACTTACTTACTCAAAGAATAACACATGAATTTAACATTAATCCCATTCAGAGCCAGCTACAAACATTTAAAGTTAGAGCTAGTTAGTCTGGTTAATAAAAAGTCGCTCTTATCTCAAAATATATTAAAGATAGGTATAGGGAATGCCGAAATAAAATGATAGGGCATGATATTTACTTCCTATTTACTTCCTATTTACTTCCTTATTTAAAAAAAAATGAGTTTCTTACTTCTGCGTTTGAAAATATGTCACTTTGTTTCTCAGTTTTGAACAACCTGTATATTAGAATGTGAAGTGCGTGTACTGTTTCTTAGAATTATATATACATTCATAACAGAGCAAATCTGGAGTCTCTACTTGCAGTATTAACCGAGATATTAATTTCTAAATGATGCAATCATTATTACTAAAAAAAAAGAAAAACTTAAATACATAACTCAAAAACAGCAACATATAGCTATAGGAATAGCTAATGAAGAGTGACGTATTTATGATCGTAGAATCCAAAAATGAATAAAATATTACATCATTCTATTTAGAATAACAAAGTTGACGTCCATTTCCGGTCAACCGGAAGTGATATTTTGGTTAAAGTATTTCGCATTTATAGTTCCAATCGAACAGATAATGGTGCCAAAATCTCAAATATAAGTAAATAATAGAACATCATAAACTTTTAATGAACCATTTACGTGGAATACCCTGTATATACAGGTGTCTCACGAGGAACTGCATCGATTGACATATGAAAGACTAGCATTGGAAAATGTCAATACATTTTTCAGTACACCAAAGCCGACGTTTGCTATTGAATTAAAATATTTTCAATAATGACGGATCCGGTTATATGGGAAGTGGCTGTCAATTTTGTTATATTAAATAGAACATCCTATATATGTAATTACATTTTTTAATTCCTCGTTGAATTTTAAGACTGATAAGTTTGATAAAACACCTTTTTTCAACCATGTTTGAAATATTTGCGTTTTTTATTTTTTTGACAGATGAACGAATGCATCTGAACTTCTATAACTCTAAAGGTATTTAACCTGGAAAATTAAAAATTTATTAGAACTGTTGACCGTACAAGGTAACATTCAACACCGAATGAATTTTTCGAAGACATTATACAGCGTGTCTGAAAATTACCGTTAAACTTTAAGCTGAAAGAATGTCAAAACTTTTTTTTTTTTTTAATACCATTACATATTTTTCTCTTTCTCATCAAATTATTCTTACAAAAGTGCAAAAGATGTATATTCATTATGCATCTGAAATTGATACTTTTTTTAAGATAATTAGTAAAATGTGAATGCATGTATGGTGTAAGAGCTTATGTAGTTTTTTAAAAAGTTATTCTGTTTTGGTAGATCTATAAGCACTATTATTGTATTCCCCATAAATAATAAACAAATTTAAATAATCTTACATAGAATTTAAACGTGCCGGCGTTGTTTATAATTGAAAACTAAGTAACATTTTATCAATGCTGGATTTTTTCCCGAATGGTCATGACTAACTTAGATATGATGACATTTTAAAAAACTACATACCCTACATTTCTGTACTATACATATTCAACAAATTATCTTAAAAAAATATTAATTTATCCTTTAGTTGCGTAATGAATATGACTTTTATGGTAAAGAAAAAAATAGGTAGTTTTGTTAAAAAAAAAATGTTTTGAGACCTTTTCAACTGGGAAGTTTCACCGTAATTATCGGACACGCTGTATAATGTTTTATCGAAAAATTCATTTGGTTTCGAATGCTATCTTATACGGTCAACAGTTTTGCAAATTTTCAATTTTCCAAGTTAAATATCTTTATAGTTATAGAAGTTTATATGCATTCGTCCATCTGTCAAAAATTTAAAAAAATGCAAATACATATTTCAAACATTGTTGAAAATAACAACATATTTGTTTTATCAAACTTCCTCAGTTATAATATATATATATTACGATTTTTGTTAAAATTTTGACATTTACATTGTTGTATAGGTATGTAATTGATTAATTCTCACTTGATTTAAGTATCAGAACTTCCCCACTTCAAAATTAACAAGTAGTAACATTGTTTTACGAAAACGTGGTCAAAAAAAATCCAGTGGCATTACACTGAGTGTTTAAAAAATAGTGACATATCAAACAATTTTGAAAGTTGCGAAACTATTTTTTTTTTCAAATACAACGCCCTGTATATTTTTGTATTTTTGGGTGTAGAAGTAAATTCTACCCAGATTCGATGTAACATTCCCTATACCCATCTTCAATAATTTCTTTTAAATTACTCTTTTTTTTAATTTAACGCTTTCAAATGATATAATTTTTATCTGGTAGGCTGCGACTTTGACATTACAATTTAATTATGGTTGTCAATACATATTATTGCTGTAATCATTCAGTGTCACATATTAGATAATCCATTTTGACTGTGTGTGAGTGAATAATGAGGAGGGTAATTAATTAAAACATGCACTTTCTCATGCAATTATATATTTAGCGTCCAGAATAATGCATATTATTGCGTTATCTATGAATCAACTAATGAAAAATATTTATAAATTCAGTCATTATATGTCAAATATATTTCAACAGTTATCGACAAATCAATATCAGTAGAGTCAGGTATTGTGCATCAATTAAACTGATTTTAAAAACAAAAAAGTCAATAATTTGAATGCAAATATGGATAAATTTGAAATTCTTATGATAAACCATATCGGATTAATTGTGGCAATATATATCTAATAACAGATAAAATTATTAAAATAAATAAAATACTTATTCTTCATGTTTAAGATTAGTTAAAAACCCAGCGGTTACAAGGAATTGCATCAATATATGGTACGGATCCAAAGGTCTCCGATATATGATGTAAATGGATTTTAGGATTTTTTTTCAGGAAAAAATTGTAAGAATATCCAAAAACTCAGTATAGGTAAATGTGGATTAGCTACAGTGTAGGTATTTTATTGAAACATTTAGGTAATTTTTTAGTGGAATGGAATTTTAATGGGATACTAAATTGTAGGAACGATTATCAATACAAACGCCCCCTCTCATAACCGCAGAAAAAATTTTCGCATTTTAACTTTCTAACAGCTGTTTGGCTTCGATTGTGTATCGATGATCAGTCAACCAATTAGTATTTAAACAGCGACTAAAACGGGCACTAAAGAAACCGTTATTCACCCTAGAAGGAGGGGAATACTCAACATCATGTTACTATAAATAGCATCCTGAAGAAAGATAAAATTCCAGAAGCAAAAATTACGAGAATACCAGATAAGCTTCAATTAAAAAAAAAAAATACAAGCAACATGAATGAATAGTATGATTTATCATAATATGAGGTTATAAAAAATATATTTGACAAGTAGATTATGCAACCTTTGTATGCTTTGAAACTGTTTGAAATGAATACTAAAAGAAGAAATTAATGTAAATATTACTATATATTAAATAATGGTTTTTATTATATTAGAAATAGTGTAATGTTTATAGATGCTAATTTATCTCAAACGCTGCTAATTTTAAAGTTCGATAAGTGAATATTCTGTCAAAAGAATTTATTAATGTTCGTCTCATTTGCCTGAACAACAATTTTAGGCAATTTAATTGTAATTTTTTCGAGGTCAAAGATTATGGTTAATATAAATAATTGGAGACTTAAATACTTCTCTATGTAAGATTGCATAGTGACTCCATCATAAAAATAAATTATTACGTCCTTTACCAATTTCACTCTCCATGACAAAGAACAATTTATTGTTGATGCCCCAAACCCAAAAAGATCATTATTAGAATGATGAGCAGTTTAACCTAAACACCATTAAGTGGAGTTTTAGTAATTAGCAGTTATTAACGATAACACAAACACATTCCTAGTTTATTTACTGGAGCGATACAAATGACGTTGTAACTGCTTAACAAAAAAGCACTCATTGCTGGAATATACATATTATAAAGCATATACTTCAACTGCAGCATTTTTAACATTAATTGCTTTATAATAATAAGTTTTTCTATTAAGTACAGCTATTAGTATTAAAACTTGCTTCGGTCTATTCACTTTAAGGAGTATAAAATATGCAAAACTAATAGGTGGGTTTGTGCACACTGCCAGCCAAAATGATCTCATTCCTCGCGCGGTAACGTTCTTGACATATTGTGATTGGTGCATTTATCAAAACTATGGGTTTATTAATACCGTGTTTTCAAATACTTTCTAGATAAAAGTAAGCTATGCTTCTTTTTTTAATCGTTGGTCACAGTCACCAAAATGCGTGTAGAAAAAAGATATAAAAGTTGAAAGAATAATAGTACTAAAGGTGATACAGAAAATGTTAGTCCATTATTTTGAAGACACAGTAGAACTCTACGCTTCATGTTCTCAAAACCATTTATGAGGAGTTGTGGGGTTATGTCGATATAGGAATCTCTAATAGCATTGCGAAGCTCTTCGGTTGTGTGATGTCTGATCGTAAAAATGGTATTTTTTAAATAATCTAAAATTGTCAAGTCCGGAGATCTTGCATTAAAATTAATACTTCTTGTATCGAAAAATTGTTCCAAGAAAGCTATTGTTTGTCGAGATTTGTGTGTTGCTCAAAAAATTCTTCATCACGATGTTCGACTTTAATAATTCGTTGCGATATCTTTCGGAAGTTATTGTTTGGTTAAAGAATATAAGTCCAATAATTTGTCTCCTTGAAACTGCTAGCCAGACGCCTATTTTTGTCGAATGTTTTCGAAGTTTCTACAAATTCATGAGGGTTTTCTGTTAACCGCATTCTCATATTTTGCTTATTTGAATAACCAGAAATATGTAACCAAGCCTCATCAGAGAAAAGGACATTTGTCGAAAATGTTGTCATTAAATGTTCTGTAAAAACCGTTGACAGTACTGTGTTCTCGTACCCGCGTAAGTTCATATTTTATACGGAAATATTTTTTTAAGTCCTTTTATAAAACGACGATGGAAACGCCGCCAGAATTTTTGGCCACAGAACTAACAGGAGTTGAAGAAAAACTTATCAGAAAGTTTGCTGTAATACATGTATTTAATTCAGGATATAAAATATATTATGGAATTTGATAAATACTTTTTAGAAACAGCAGATGTGTTACATATGTCTATATAACTGATATTACATGCCCATCTCGATGCATAAAATATTAATACAGGAAGCTACTGTTACTGAACATATCATCCTCAGGCTCAAGAGACAAAGAATAAAGACAGTCGTCGATTTAGAGGACATCATACCAGAAATTCTACCAAAATTAAAAATAAAGATTTGTTTATTACTAAGTTTAGCTCCATATTTTAGTTCTTTTAATAACAACGATGGCAAAGAAGAGTCGACGGAGCTTGATGTTTTACGGTTATATACTGAAAAGCTAGAGGAATAAATCGCACTGAGAAAAGAGATTGCATTAAATGAAAAGTTTTATAACTTTTAGTTTTCATCATGTTCAACGAAAAGAATACTTTTTCTCAGAAAAGTGTTTATTTTAATTGAAAGGAGCGTGCTGTTTTGCCGGAAAACTATTTTCTTCTTAAGGGGGTACTGTAGCTATGCAATTGCACGACGTCAGTAAATCAAATCCTGCGCTATTATTTTATCGAATTATGACTTGAAATAAAAAACCATGTGTTCTGTAAAGACGAATAAGGGTACCTACAGACTTCAATTTTATTAAATAAGTTCCGTTGTTTCGAGTAAAATGGTTAAAGTTATGTGTTTTTTAGAAGCATATAACAAATGTTTTATACTGAATAATCGAAAATGCCCGGTGTAGGTACCTAAATTGAACAATGCTTAATCTAATGATGTATGAATATGTGGACGTAACACAAATAATACCAATACTCAAATTTCAGTAAAGCGTATTTCGTATTCAGTACCTAATAGACCTACGACGTATAGCCCTGATTACTTATAACAGTGTACAACGCATAAAAAACAGTAAGGTATCTATGCAAACTGGGAGTTCTAATCATCATCGGCTAAAATTTTGTTTACTACGTCGGCTGAAGCGGAACACATTTACCATCCCTGTTAGAACTTTCGTTTCGCAGTCAACGATAGAATTTCGGTTTGGTTGAAGTACCGCCTTAAGTACATGCTTTTCGACGAAACGTAACCATAATTAAATGGAATGCACCTTAATTTTGGCTAATATTTTATAATGTCTCTATAACTGCTGTTTAAGTAAGTTTCAAGGAAACACCAAATGATGTTGGCCATATAGAAAACGCAAAAACTTTTGGTTTAATGCAATTCCTTTTAAATGAAAATAATATTTCTCTCAGTGCATATTTAGGTCTTGCGTATGAAATAATTTTCTTGCTAAAAAAACAATAAAATTCCATTACAAAAATCTCTTTTTGAATTACTTTATACAATTTAACACTACGTAATGCGAATCTAACTATAAAATACGTAACGTAAAAATTACATAACGCGATTTATCGCAAATTATCTTTACCCTTAACAAAGCTCTCGCTTTAAGGGTGCAGTAGTAGGGGGTAGTATGTAAAAATTACCCCTATAATCGAATTATATAGCCTAAGAGACATATTTGTACTAAAGCATATCCTTGAAATAGATTTTGTCACAACGAATTTTCGATCAACGTTTTTCGCATTTTGGACTACTGTGCGCCAGGTTTACGAGTTACTGCCCTAATTGCACTAAATTTGCCAATACAAGCATAAACATGCCTGAAAAGCTGTACGTAATGCTATAGACTGGCACCCCGGGTTTCGGAAATTTAAATCTGTATTTTTATTTATTCCAAATCAGCCTTGTCAAAACAATGTTAGAGTTTCCACTATTCTTATTGTTGTAATTTTGTTAAGAATTTTGATTTAATTGTTTGTATCATTTTATTTGGTCAGTTGTGTATAGTAAATTTCATTTATTTGTACATTTTGCGTACTCCTGTATATAGTTTATATGCTAGTTTTTGTTTGCGTTGCGCTGTGCGTTCATCGCACGAAAATGTAAATTTCATATATACACGATGTTATCCCTTGGAGGCCGGCAGTTCTTTGAATGATGGCCGTGTAAGTACATGTTTTTCATTTTTGTTTGCTACCATGTAGGTAATTTCATTTAATTTTAAATCTTTGTTCGGGTATTTTGATATTAATTCATCCATCAAAGAACTCTTTATTTAATTATTGCTGTTTTGTTTAATTGTGTACGCATTTTGAATATTAGATCAGTAATTATTGTAAAATGTTCTAGAAGATTTCGTGTTTTTAGTTTAAAAGTTTAAATTTCCGTTTCTTTTTACTGATTTGTATTGTATTGTTAATCACCACGGTTAAGGTGAAGTGAAGCTTTGTGCTGTTAAAATTAATTTCAATTTAAATATATTTGTTTCTCCACGTGTAAAATTTAGTTTGGTTTAAATTTCGTGACCGGTGGATATTTTTGTGGGATGAGATTTATCTTCTGGAACAAATCTTCCATTTTGTTTGCTAAAGGATTTGCATTGTCTTTTTAAGTTGTAGAATCTTATGCAGGTTTGTTTATGCCAGATCTTATATTCACGGTTTTTATTTATCCTGTAAATTGTTTCAAATGTTTTTTTTTTTTTTAAATAAATCAAATGATTGTAAATATCATCTTAAATAGTTCTTTTATTTGTGAATCTGCCATTTCAATTTTTGGGGATTTTAAAGAAAGAAAATTTTGCAAAAGCCCACTATTAATTTTTAAAAAATTTACTCTGAGATTAAGAATCTCTGGCGCCCTTTTAAATTCATTTTTGCTGAGCTAGCTAAATTAATTTTGTCATTTTTAATTTCTCTTTACTTATATGCTTGGACCATCAGTTCACAGCAGTAAGTTTGCCAGATTAGGAAAATGTCACCGGAAATCCTACATGCACTAATTGATGGAATAAACTCATTTTTCATCATCTAATTTTCGGTCAGTTCTAAAGTAACTTTCGATAATAAATGTTTTGTGTTAAATTCTAACATAATTACAATCAAATTTGAAGTACAATTTAAAAATAGCCCCGTGTCGCTAATCTTACTAAAAAATTTGCTTAAAGGACAACCTTCTCTAATCAGGAAAGTATTTGGAAGCATGGTATATCGCATTGTCAAAATATGTCAAGTGCTAGGTTATAAATTGTGTGTTGCGCCTATGTAATTTTGGAGAATTACTTTACATATTAGAACATGCGTTGTATTAGACTAATTTTGCAAGTCAGTCCTTGAACTGCTTTTTGAACATTTACGACAGACACTACACCTAATTGATATTCAGGTATTTCTAAATTGAATATCTGTGGCGGTTTGGTAATAATTATAATATGAGACATCATTACCTACATTTTCTTGTGAATTAAACATAAATTAAATGGGAATGCCACAGGGGTCTCATCTTCGACCTTACGTTTTTTTATTTTTAACTTGCATGTTTGTGGTATTAATTAGAACGTAATCTCTTATAGAGGTTAGTTTATATCATGTAAAACGATACTACAAAAACAATCGTATATTCCAAGAATCGTGAATGTATTTATACCACTGACTATACCCCTATCAAACTCCATATAACAGACCGCAAATCAGTTATAGTCATCCTTTATCCGTCTCTGTAAATATACTGTTGTGTTACACATGTTACATGTGTTCGGTGGAGTGTGTGAAAGAGTAAAATAAACAACGAAACAAAACAAAATCCTACTGGACGCATTCGGCGTCACGTTGCGTCTTTAACCAGGCCGAGCATATGACTGCAGCGGGTTCAATAACATTTATTCTCTTGACGACTTTAGATTACTTGGGGGAGTCGTAATGGTGAGGGGTATCTTTTGGGATTTGTTTAGGCTCTTTATGGTCACGTTGAAATGTAGGAAACATTGTTGATACGAAATTAATCTGATGGTAAATAAGAGTGGTGTTACTATGTAGAATCTTTGTACTTTCTTTTCTGTTTTTTTGTTTTAAAAAGGAAAGTATTGTAATGCTTGTCATTAATTTTCTTTTGTATTTATATTTAGTATGGGGTACAGGCTGTAATATTTTAGATTCGACAAATTTTCAGGAAGTATCCATGCAGGGAAAGATATGTATAATACGTATTTCATCGAGCAGTGGAGTAACAGTAAGAAAATTAGGTTTGATATCCTATACGATTGAACTGTTTATTATAGTCCACTTTTTACCACAAACTTTGTTTGTACAACTGGTGTTTGTAAGATACCGCCAACTGTGCTTTTTAATTGAAACACGTTGGAAACAACGTTAGAATAAGTACTAGAATGTGTGCAGTAATAAGTGAACAGTGGATGCTGTATTTTAAGTCCATGTCGTGATTTTGATTTTAGTTTACTATAGGTTCGTTCGGTTCTATAGTTCGGACCCCGTAGTTGTCGAATTTGAAATTCTAGGTGTTACTGCGCATGATTTGACCCCACTTAAATGTCTATAGTGGATAACCATATTATGGGATTACCACAATCATATGACATAACCTGTATATCTAAGTTGAATGTTGAATTGAGTTTTTCGTCCTTACTACTTTTTCCTTGTAATTTGTCTGTATACACTCTACATATTCGCAGAATTCCTTGTTATTGCATTATGCATTTTATATTTATTTGTTTATCACAATGGAAGTTAATGGAAATGAAAATGCAGAAGGTAAGTTTTGAAAATAATTGCAAGGTAAATGAAAGGAAAATTAAAAATATAAGGGAGAAAAAATCTAGAAAACTCAGTTGCGCCATCTATATGTAAAAGCTAAAAGATCAAGGAGTAAAGAGAAGAATAAAGAAAAAGAAAACTGTAAATACCATATGTGTGAACTGACTACCTGTCATCTTTCTAGTAAACTCTTTTTTACAATAATTTACACAATTTTATCCATTTTACTACTCATTTTAACGCCAATCTAATTAATTTACATAATGTTAACTTCTTGTTGGATTTCTTCAGCTGACCTGAAGATGTCCCTTAGTGGATGAACCCGGTTGTACGATATTAAAGAATTTGTGAGAAATTTGGAATTTTCCTTTCATTTACCTTCCTATAATTTACTTTTACAGGCAGAGTCAAAAACCATGGATTACAGAAATAATATCGATGGTCAATAAGAAAAAGGAAAAAGCGGAATGGGACATCAATAGTACAAAATCGCTAATAGAATTGTATAAACAAAACAGGGCTAAAGTCGAGAGAAAAGAAAATTGGGAGTATGAACAAATTGTGGGATAAAATTTACGTTAGTTATGCAAAAATACGATGATCGAAATAAAATAAAACTGGAAGGAGTCTAAAAACGAAGCCAAGAGAGAGTATCTGCAGCTGCTGTTGGCTTCTGATGAAGAGATATGGCCAAAAATTACTGTAATTCCCACTTCTACACCTACATCAAGTTCATCATCGTTAGCTTCAGTAGCGCAAATTGTCAGTAATACCAGTGAATAAGTATTAAATAGGAAAAGAAAACAGGAAGTTATTTATTTTTAAACCGTTAGTAGTTAGTTAGAAAATAAAGATTTATTATTGTAGAAAGTTAAGAATGTTACCAGACTTTGTGTTATTGATTCGTTCTTTAGTTAGTTTACTGTAGAATGAAATTTTTATTTTGTATTTATGCATTAACAACCATATATAAATAAATAAAATAAAAATGGAATAGATAATAGATCAACAAATATTCACCTAGCACTACTTTATTTGACTTATGTCGAAACGGTCACTAACATCACAGAACGATGTATTCTGATGGCCAACAAACCACACATACAGGATGAGTTTTTTTATCTTGAAACAACGGAATATCTCTAAAACACTGCATCAAATCAAAGAAAAAAGATCTCAATAAGATTTGTTATAATGTAGGGGGCTCACTGAATGGTGCCGAACTCGATTCCCCACCTCACCTTCCCAGAGTGAGTGGGGAGACAATCTCTTAAGACAATCTTAAAAGGGAACCCCATTTTGTATTGCAGATTCGGATTCTACGCCATCAAGTATGTAGTTTTTGTTTGAAACTTTTTTTTCGATTCGTAACAAATTGCGCTGCAATCGCAAAAACAAGATTGTGAACGTCTAGAAAAAAGTACACAAAAAAGAGAAGCAAGCAAACATGATTTTGTGTTTTTTTATTTTAACATAAACTAACATTTCAAAAAGCCATGTGTTCGAAACTGTGCCCGTTCACTTGGATACATTTATTTATTCGCAATTGGAATGCTATTCAACGATACAAAACCGTACTTTATTCAGTAATAAAGTATTGACAGGCTAATGCGCACGCGCATCAATCAGATAACTGCTCTGAACTGTAGGTCCGAATGAACCTTATAATACTGCGTTTTATTTCTTCATCTTTTACTAATTACAGATTTATTCCTACAGGAATTTTACTAGAAATTTTGAATAGCACTTTTCTCACCTTGTCACTTATCAACTGAGCATATCATCATCAAAACTTTATCTCGTCGTAAGAAATTCCCAAATAGAAACTAATTAGAAATCGAGACATAATCTTTTTATATCATTTCATTTCGATAATATAAATACGTAAGTACATATTTAGTTTTACAGGCACTTTACTAATTATAATTCGCGATTTTTCCAAGTCAAGGTCACAAGGCACTGAATTACATTCACCTTATTATCTTATCAATTTTAAACAAATATCCGATACGCATGGATTGTTTATGGAGTAGAGAAAAATGTAATGTGTGTTTATAGGTTAAAATTCTAAAAGAAAGTAAATAAAGAATACAATACTCTATCAACAAACATGTAGTTTTTTTTTATTACTTTAATTATAATGGAAAACATGCAGACAGATAAACAATGCATTGTTGCTTATCTTAATTAATATGATAATGTCATAAAAGAGACTTTATTTTGGTATAGGATATATCGCATTATATTATTTTGTGCAGAAGCAGCACTAAAGCAAAAATTGGACCAACGAATATCAATATGTACTCTTTCAACATTTTTCATTTTTTCTTGACCTACAGTATTCTGTTTAATCCATTCGTAGTCTTGTAGCAATGTTGGGGCACAAAATAGTCTCTGGCTGGTTGATCGAAGTAATCTTCTGAGTTCATTTCTAGCTTGCCAAAAAATCTTATTGGTCCAAAATCTCGAATTCACATAGCTTGTGGTAAGCTTCCTTGTCCTCTCATTGCACAGTGTGCAGTTGGTATCTCCAGTGGTGTCGCAATTTTATGTAGGTGTCCTTCTTATTTAGAATAGGTATGTTATTTTAGAATATTTTTACTTCATTATTTTGTCGGTTTTGTTGACGTGTTATACACATTTATTGTGTAAATAATCAATAAACTATGATTCCTGCGGTTATTTTGATCATAAAAGTTCATATGAGTATATATCCAAAACGGTTTGGTTTTAAAGTTATTGAATGTTTAATAATAAATTATGAACTATGACTAACACGGGATAATATCACAGTTGGTTCTTCAAAAACTGTTGTGTTGAGAGGGAATTGTTTATTTGTCATTTCAATATTTGTCAATAGTTGTCAGAGCATTCATTCAGTTTATTGCCAGTTTCTGTTTTCTAAAATGAATTACACGAATGCTGAGATGTGTGATATGCATTTCGTTTACGGTCTTGCCAATGGAAATTCGCGTGCTGCTAGACGTCTTTATGAAGAACGATACCCGAACCGTATCATCCCGCATCATTCAATATTTGCCCGTCTTCAGCAACGTCTTAGTGAAACGGGAAGTTTTAAAAAACGGACGACTGATAACGGGCACCCATCTATAGTGAGAAGTCCACAAGTTGAAGAAATGGTACTAAATGAAATTGAGGAACATCCTACTACAAGCACCAGAAAGTTGCGTTTGCTTTAAACAGTAGTCAGGCCACAATTTGGAAAATATTGAAAGATCAACTGTTGTATCCATATCACATTCAACGGGTGCAGGCACTTTTGCCGGCAGATTTTCCGCAAAGAGTGGCTTTTTGTCAATGGATGCAACACAAAATCGCACAAAATCCTGACTATTTGTCTCAAATATCCTTCATTGACGAGGCTACTTTCTCTAGAAACGCGATTATTAATTTTCATAATAATCGCATATGGGCCGAAGAAAATCCCCACGAACTAGTGAATGCCCGTCATCAACATCAATTCTCTGTCAATGTGCGGGCCGGAATTGTTGGAGATCACTTGATAGGTCCACACTTTTTACCGATGCGGTTAAATGGCGAGGTATACCGCAATTTTCTTGAAGAGGAGTGCTGGAAGAAGTTCCGTTGCAATTAAGATTACAAATGTATTTTATGCATGACGGTGCTCCAGCGCATTTTAGTTTAGTTGTTCGCGAGTTTTTGGACAATACGTAGCCAGATCGGTGGATAGGACGGGGAGGTCCACAACCGTGGCCTTAAATTATTTGGACTTTTTTCTCTGGGGTCACCTTAAATCATTAGTTTGTACGACTCCCCATTGAAAATGTCGATGAACTGAGAAATCGTATTATCGCAGCTTTTCAAACAATTCGAAATAGCCCTGGTATTTTAGAACGGACTCGCCAGTCAATACGACGGAGGATAGAAGCTTGTATTGCAGTTGGGGGCGGTCATTTTGAACAGTTAGTATAAGTTAATTTTGTTTTACTAATTATTTTGTTAATTTATAATAAAAACATTTATTATGTTAACTTACTATTAAACATTGTACAACTTTAGAACTAAGCGATTTTGGACATATGTTCTTATGAACTTTTTGATCAAAATAACCCTAGGAATCAGTGCTTAAAGTTTGTCGCATATATTGAGAATCACCCTGTATATTTATATATATTATACCACAGACATTTTTTATTGTTAAATGTTTAAAATTTGCTAAGTACATATGTTAATTAATAACTTTAATAAAAATTATAGTGATGTTTTATAAATATCACGGCAATTTATTTATTGTTTATAAAACACTAGTATATTTTTTATTAATAGAGTAATAAGTTTAGATATTTGTGCTTATTTACTAATTATATGAGGTTAGATTAGATGTGCCTACATTTTTAAGTATCATTTCCATAATTTTAAATACATGTAGCTAATTTAAATGGGAATGAATTTAATAATGGCAAATTTACATTAAATTTACATTTTCAACACAGACTTCATAATAAAAATTATAAATTCAAGGTTTATGTGACAAATTTTAAATAAATACACACTCACTTGATCCAGAGTTATTTATCCAAACTTCGAGAGAATAAACGAAACACATTAAAAGTTACTTCTAAACGCCACAAATTTTTCGTCTTTCTACGGGGAATTTAGCGCAAAACGAATGACATTTCGCCACGAATAAAAACATGAATGACCCGATCCGACGACGCTACGGCGCTTCTCAGAAAAATATTTTTTTCACGGCCCACTTGCCAAAATCTAAAAATAAATCTTTTTCGCCGTAATGCCGGAGATGTTCCCGTCCGAAAAGGTGTTAGTTAGTATAGGTGCGTTTACGACTTACCCTGGATATCCTGAGGGGTTGCTGGACGTCCGCACCACCGTGCATGCGGAAACCCCAAGGCGATCCACCCTCTAGGATGATCTGGCGTGCGGTCATCGCGAAAATCACTTGGTCCAGGGCCAAACGTTCGCCGGCACACTTCGCGATAGAATCATCGGTCGAAATAACCGGCGATTATTACCGTGTATAAGTGAAAAAAATGCGCGTTACAGAAAGTCAACGCGCGCTGCTGTATTACTATAAACACTATCGAATAACGATCGAACGAAAAATCGCGATTAATGCTATCGTAAAAATTAGATAATCGCACCTGATGCTGATTATAATGTGACGTTCGTCGATCAGTAGCAAATGAACAGTGACACTGTTATAATCCAAAACAAGCGTAAAACGAAAACAAAAGGTTCACTGGAAGATCTCCAATAGACGATGCGTCGTCGACTTTGGCTTGCGGGCGAGGAAAGTGACACTAGGCGCTTCGTTCGGTACTTAGCGTGTTCAGGAGCGCTGAAACGGTGTATGCGTCCTCTTCCAGACTGTCTTTCTCCCGTCTTCCATCGCCGAGAACCGAAGCACTCTTACTGACATCGCAGCATTCGGCCTAGAAGCAAAAGCGAGATGAGCTTAGATCGTTACGTTCAAGCGCTGAGCAAATAAAGTTTGTATATTATGTATATACAGTGACGTTAAAAAAAAAGTTATTTCTGATTGATGCGCACTTTACGATGTAAATTAGATCAGGGTGTTAACAATTGCAACCGGCATATTATTTCCGGAATGGATGAATTAAGATGAAAGCAAGCTTGAAAAGGAAAATATTGACGTTAATGTATTGGATTTGCCATAAATCAAATTACGTCTAGATTTTCAAAAACAACAAAAGTTTTCTACTCAGGTCGTTAATTAGGTACACTTCTCACAGGAAAAATCGGGACACCAGCAATTCAGAATTTTAAAATTTCTTGATTGTAAATGCAGCTTTCGGAGGACGTATTCACTTATCATAGCCATAAATCACTTAATTATGTATATTACTGGGATCAAAGGTAAAGACTAGAAATTTAAACAGAAAAATAAATATATAGAGAGAAAAAAGTTTATGTGTAGAATAAACAAATCTGAGTTTCGGTGACGGCGTTTCCTTTAGAAATACCAATAAAAAAAAATACATAACAACAAAAAGAACTCTTGAATAGACGGCTTCATTTAGAAATATATATGTATTTAACTTGTTTGATGTTATGTAAAGATAATTCTTTTTTAACAAAACATGTGGTGATGGGATTTTATTATTTAAAATTATGTTACTCGTTAGTGCTGCTTTGATATTAGTTACTTACTTGGATTTATGCTCGCGAGTATTAGTTTAACAATAGATAATATGTCAGTCAGCCTCCTCAGTTTGGGGATAATGTGATTTTCACAGATTTATTGACTACTATTGACACTATTATTGATGTATTAATTACTATTGTTGTTTAATATTCTTAAATATTGTATTACTATAAAGTTTTCTTCTATCTATAAAAAATTACCAAAACCAGGTTTAAGATTATTTATAAAATTCTTAAAGCAATTAAGTTCGCAAAGAAATTATTTATTTTATTAACCCTCCGTTTATTGTATTTTCAGGAAATATATCTTAGCTATCGCCTGTGTAATCTGACGTCGTTGATCTATTTTCTTGAAATATGGCCAACACTTGGTCTCTTTACAAACTGTCTTTATGTAGCACAGGTTTATTAACAATTATTTACAATATTATTGAATTTATAATACATAACAAACATTGTAAGAAAGCATATTGTTCGTCAATCTCAGTTAGTGCTAAAATATTTATTTTGAATTTGATACATTTAATACTTTTTCGTTACTACTGCCTAAAGCTGTGTTACAGACCAAAAGTGTTAGCTATATTTCAATAAAATAGAACGACATTGGATTAAACAGGCGATAGTTAAGATATATTTCTTGAAAATACATATACGGAGGGTTAATAAAATAAATAATTTCTTTGCGAAATTAATTGCTTTAAAAATTTTGTAAATAATCTTAAATTGTTTTTGGTAATTTTTAATACATAGAAAAATATTTTGTAGCAATACAATATTTAAGAATACTAAACAACAACAATAATGAATACATCAATAATAGTGTAATTAATCAATGTGAAAATCACATTGTTCAAAAGCTAAGGAGGGGGTCCAGAGCCCGTATGTGGGATTACTAAGGATTCCGCAAGAAGGGAGATCTGGACCTGGTTAGATAAAAGAAAGAGAGGTCGACTGAAGGTGAACTCCATACCAAAACGCTGATAGGGGATGGGGATGGTAGTTTCTCTGATAACCTACTCAAGCGCAGTAAGAAAGAAGTTAAAACCATTACTGGGTTGGTAACTGGACACTGTCCTCTGAAAAAGCATCTATACAACACAGGCCGTGTAAGCGAACAACACGTAAGTTTACATGTAATCTGCACATGTGAGGAACTAAAGGTACTCAGGCAGAAATATTTCGGGAGAGATCTATTGGAGCCCTTGAAGGTCCTCAAGTTTCCACTGGACAAGATACTGGGCTTTATAGAGCACACCAAGCTGCTCGAGTGGAAATAAGAGAATCAATAGGGATGGTACAATGAGCATCAAGCTCAAGTGCCCGGACATCAAGTGCCCACCCTAACTTGAATGAATGAATGAATGAAGCTAAGGAAGCTGATTGACATATTGTTTATTGCGAAAGTATTACTTTCGGGCATAAATCAAACTAAGTAACTAACATCTAGTAATAGGTAATATAATTTTAAAATCCCATCATCATGTTTTCTTAAAAAAAGAATTATCTCTACATAACATCAAACAAATTAAATACATATATATGTATTTCTAAATGGTGCCGTCTACTCAAGAGGCCTTTTAGTTATTATGTATTTTTTTTGCATTAATATCTCCGTATTCGGTATTTCTAAGAAAACACCGCCACCGAAATTCCAATGTGTTTATTTAATGTATAAACCTTTTTCTCTTTATATATTTATATTTCTGTTTAATTTTCTATTTCTATTTAAATTTTTAGTCTTTACCTTTGATCGCAATAATACACACAAAAAAATGATTTACGGCTTTGATAGGAGCATATATCCTCTGAAAGCTGCATTTACACCCAAGAAATTTTAAAATTCACGATTGCTGGTGTCCCGATTTTTCGTGTGAGAAGTGTACCTATACAAATTAAAAGAAATAATGTGTGTTAAGTATTTCCTAATGGTTATATTTTTAATATACTATAAAGATTATGGTTACCCAGTTCGGTTCTATTGAATCTCCATCAGGAACGATTAATTGAAACTACGAAGTATATTTTATAGTTTTATTAAATTATTTATGTTATATTTTATTATACAAATTAAAGTTAACTGTATGATAGGCATTTTAATTGACAAAATGCTAATAAAGAAAGTGGCTTCTTATCTAGGTTGTTTCGTATTGTATTAGGCGTAGTATAAAGTCATGAAGAAATGATTCATCATGCTGCCATTCGTTTTATTTACAAACAATGAATTATATGAATGTTCTAGCACATTGGTCCCTGTCCAAAACTTTTCTATTTACAAATATTTTGTAATAAAATTTGAAATGAATTATTTACACCAATTTTTTTAATAATTTAACCTATCTTACAAATTCCTATCACTTCCGGTGATCAAATTTAGAATTTTGTATATTTTGGCATATTCGCATGCTGCGTAATTTTTTGAGTTTGAAAATATTTGATTTGATAGTTTTCTTTACTACTTTGGTTACCAGAAATTTGAATTTTTATTTATCTATCTAGAGTGCCGTGATTACGCTGAAAATATTCCTAACCATTAACATAACAACAAGAAATTGCAAATCCAATCTCTCGTTTTAATCTAAAAGAATTCTCTTTTTGTCGGTTTTAATGATACCAAGTCGTACTTGGTATTCAAATTAAAAGTTATTTCTCTGTGGATTAAAAACGAAATAGTGGTATGAATAAAGGAAGTTTTGTAACTTATTTTTTAAAACGTTTAATGTAACTATGCTTTTATTCTGGCGCATGTAATATGTTCAACATATTATCTATATTAAATACTGGCATTGTACCAAACTATAATTGTCACAGCATGAGATATAATACATCATTTGAAACTATTGTTTTATATATACATACACACATATCCAAATGTCTACGTGAATTTTTAAAGGTTCATGTTTAATTACAGATCTAATAAATCTTGAGATGGATGGGATTAGGTATGCAGTCTGACGTAATCATACGTGCGAAAAGCCACAGAAAGAAAATATAAATTTTATACGCACTTTTCTGAGGATATAGTAACAGAAAATTAAATGACCTTTTATTAAAAAATATATAAAATATAAATGAATATTTGATGTTGAATGTTTATTATAATTTTTCAATTATTAGGTACTATTTCTGTGAATTTGTTAAACACCATCGTTTTCTGCGTAAAACCACCTTTTTTTGAGAGATAAGAAAACTACGTGACTTTTTGAAGATTTATGTTTAATTACAGATCTAGTAAATCTTGATATGGATGAAATTATGTATGCGTTTCTACAAAATATTGCTTAATATATTACTCTATAAATGCGCAGTCTGACTTAATTAGTCATACGAGCGAAAAGCCACAGAGAAAACTAAATATATGCACTTATGCACGTTAAATAAATTAATATATCAAAATATAAATCTTTATAGGCATTTTTCTGAGAATATAGTAATAAAAAATTGAATGACATATTATTAATCAAATATATAAAATATAACTGAACTCTTTTAGTAAATGTATGTTTTTTTACTATTTGATGTTGAATGTTTATTATATTTTTTTTAATTATTAGGTATTATATCTCTAAATTTGTTAAACACCATCGTATTTTGCGTAAAGGCGCCTTTTTTGAGAGATAAGAAAACTACGTGCCTTTTTAAAGGTGCATGTTTAATTACAGATCTAATAAATCTTGACATGGATGAAATTATGTATGCGTTTCTACGAAATATTGCCTAATATATTACTCTATAAATGCGCAGTCTGACTTAATTGGTCATACGAGCGAAAAGCCACAGAGAAAACTTTAAATTATATGCACTTATGCACGTTAAATAAATTAATAAATCGAAATATAAATATTTATTCGCACTTTTTCTGAGGATATAGTAACAGAAATTGAATGATATTTTATTTAAAAAAATATGAATATAGCTTTTTATTATTTGATGTTGAATGTTCATTACATTTTTTTTAATTTTCAGGTATTATTTCTCTGAATTTGTTAAACAGCATCGTTTTTTACGTAAAAGCACCTTTTTTTTTGGGATAAGAAAGCTACCTGACTTTTTGAAGGTTCGTGTTTAATTACAGATCTAATAAACCTTGACAGGGATGAAATTATGAAAAAATATATAAAATGTAAATGAACTCATTTAGTTAATCCATCTGATAGTTTTTTATTATTTGATGTTGAATGTTTATTAAATTTTTTTAATTATTATTATTTCTCTGAATTTGTTATATACACTCGTTTTCTAGGTAAAAGCGTCTTTCTGTATGAAAAATAAGAAAAAGAGGAATTGTTAAAAAATGGAGGGTGGTGGGTATCTTCGCGAAAAATCGTGGAAACTTTAGAAGGCTCTACCCGCAATTTCATTCTGTAGAATTTCCTGGAAATCGGAATTTTCGAGGTATTCTCTTGTAAGTCGAAAATCTACTCTCACATTTCGATGACTTTATATAAGCGAATTCGTTTCCTGAAAACGTTGGTACAATCTTCGAAACACATTTGCTGTAGGCTGCCTCCGGTTTGGGTAGCGCCTTGTCCCCATTTCTATTACATGTATCATGTACCATGTACTAGATAAATGAAAAATCCATGTTAAATGAACGAGAGGAAACAACTAAAACGCCCAAAAAACATGCAATACTAAACAAGAAAGAACATTCATTCACTGTACTGTGTTGCCATATGTATTTTCAATGAAAATACGTTAACAAGTAAATGTTAAAAACGAGATGACGATGCTAACGGATATTACTAACGGAAAACAGAATACTACGCTACCTTATCCTCTTGCTTCTTCTAGCAAGAAGAGTTAGATAAGAATGCATATTAACTAACTAAAGATTAAAAAGTTGCTAAACTTCGTGTAGACGCAGGATATAAGATAGAAAACGATTAAAACCGATTTGTAAAATTTCTTTTTGATACCCCTGTATATTCTCACATACTCGAGATATTTCTTAATATTGCCTTGTTTACCAGGACTCGGTGCTTTGAAGGTTGAAGTCCGTATCAAAATAGCTGTCCTTCTAGAAATTTTATGAACCGATTTCTTTTTCTTTTACGAACTTTTCGTGAACCGAAATCGGAAGCTTGTGTACATAACGCAGGTACCTAACTATCTTCAATCAAAGAGGAATCGTAGGACGTCTTCAGGTGATGTAAATATTTAAACTGAAATCAGGGGAATTTCTACAAGGAGTATATAATTCTAAGAGATTGAATTCCTTAGAACCTTGGTTATTTCCGTGTATAACCGATTTATTTTTTTTTAACACGTAAGTCTTGTGCGTTTAGCAGTCTTTTAGAATAATACTTTTTGTTGTATAATTATCTATAATATAGTTTTCGATATTTTCTCTGAAAAAATTACCTATTCTAATTATACAAGCAATTAACACTGCTTAAAATTAAAGTGCAACGGCCTTTAGTTATTATTACATGCTGTATTACAAGTTTCAATCAATGCGTAAATAAACCAAGTCCATGCATGAAGTACTACTATGTACTATACAAAATCTATTTGTATTATTGACAATCGATGAAGGATATACTGTTAAGGTAATATGCATTTTTACCATCAAATAATTAACAGTCATGTGCGACTAAATTTACTAAAATTACTTAAGCTAACAGATTTCTATTATATAACGTACAGAAATATAGGTGTGGTTGGTTACCGTTTAGAATAATGTTTTTCTTTCATGTTTTTTTTTTAAGTACAAGCCTTAGAGAAGAAAATGTGTTGACAATGAAACCAGTTTTGTTATAAAATTCTAGCTCAATAGCGCCTACACGAACGCTAAAAGAAACGACTATTATCATGAATAATGGTTAGTATTAATGGCAAAAATATCCGCATGTTTCAATTAATCATTCAATTATTAACTGCGTTCACTATTATCTTAAAGTTTATTCCAGATCCTTAAGATAGCTGAAAATTTTGTGTGAGATCTCGTTCAGGTGTTGCCAACGTTGCGTCTCCATATTCCTCTGATTTGAACTGAAGAATGCATCAAGCATCATCGGTCGAGGAGTACACATAGTGTCTGAAGGCATTCCCAGCAGTATATGGCGATTGCTTTGCTATATACCAAAGTGGAATGTAGTTAATGCAGCCTCCTTTTCCTCAACGATGTGTAAGAATAGGAAATCCAGAAGGATTTTTAATGAGAATAGCAAGGAAAAAGGCATTACTCCTGTGTATGGCAGTTTTGCTGTGGCTTGTTACGTCTTCTGGCATCATGCCAATATTACATGTATAAGACAATCGCCTACATTGTTGGCTAAAAATATAATTGCACTTACGAAAAGTAGATGGCGCTGCTATTAGGCGTCATCGCCATCAAATGTCCATTATTTGTTGACTTTAACAACAATATATATATACAATATATTTTTGTTGATTTGAAGATAATATGCTTAGTTTCAGTACTAGATGGCACACAGATAAAAGGAACAATTCATATTTAACCCTTTAATGAGAATAATACCTAAAATATATATTCTTAACATCCAAGATTTCGATCAAAGTAAAGTAAAAAAAAGTAGTTCTGATGGTCGAGATTTCGACTAATGGATGTTCAATGTTCAAACACCTGTTAGGAAGGGCTGTGAATATGCTGAAAAACCTATTCCGAAAATGACAGCTATGAAAAGCAAATCAAAATACTGGTGATTTTGATAAACAAATTAACCCGTCCAAAAGAATAAATAATATATTACAACATTAGTGCTTTCTTTACATTGTTGGAGCTATGCGACATGGAGTCTCCGAAAACAATGCCGTCTTTTTGTATTTAGTCTCCATTTCTTTTACTCATTAAGCCATACCCGCCATTCTAGTATCCTAGTGCTCTGAATTAATCTGTACAAGTCTCTGGCTGGGTGGTCGAAGTAATCCTCTGAGTTTATTTTTGGTTTGCCAAAAATTGCTGGTCTTTTTGCGTCCAGAGCTTCGCATTCACACAATTTGCAGTTGGTATTTCCAGTGTTGATCCCAATTTTCTATAGGTGTCCTTTTAGTGTACAGTGGCCTTTTAGTGTTGCAGTAGTTCTTGCATCTTTTTCGCTGATTGTTCTTTCATAAAGGTCTTTGCATGAATTAGATTGACCCAACTTCTTACCTTACCTGTTCTCGGGGTATGTTTTTAGATATTCCCAGGACAGGTTCTGGGCTGAAAGTCTGTTGCAATATAGATCTGCTTATTGCCGTAAGCCCTCTGATTGATTTTAGTGCCACAATACAGTATTGCGTATGCAGCTGCTATTCCAACTCCAGTCCCGATACACATGTGGTATGGATGATATTTGTGTTTCTTTATAATCCTTTTATATAGAGTTGTTGCTAATCTTTACTTCATTTCCCATTTGTCTTGTGCTTAGATGAGGATTTTCTTTTAAAGACCAGCTTCTTTCTTATACTTCACTGATCCAGTTTCCTCGAAGTGCCCACGTAGTTTTTCAAACGCTTCTGGTCGTGGATATTGAATATTGGGACACTGTTGCTTATAAATCAGGGAGACCAAGAGAAAGTTTTTGCCAACCTTCCCCAAAATATAAATCATATTAATTAGTTAGTCAGAAAAAATCACTTTTTTACGTAATTATGTACACGCTGGTAATTATGATGACAGATTTTGACAGTAACCAGGCAACAACAATCATAGTGTGTCATTCTTTCTTTTCATAGATATTGTCTTTTCATATTTTATTTATTCCCAATTTCTTTTTAGAAAAAAAAAAAACAATAATTGTCGTGCTAAACCCCAACAAAGTCTGGACACCCATAGTAATATGATTTTATTGTGATCTCTCAGGCTACTCAGTTCTCGACTACACATACAATCAAGACTGGTTTGGGAAAACCACTAGTGCTTTCAGTATCACCTGCTTGTCTGTTGCAATATATATCTGCTTGTTGCTATAAGCCTTCTGATTGATTTAAGTACTACAATACAACATTGCGTATGCCTTTGTTATTCCAACTCCAGTCCCGTTCTCGGATTTTGATCCGCATGTAAATCAGATCAATTTCCTCTAATCTGTCTCTGTGTAGCTGAATTGATTCCAGCTTATATGATCTGTGATTTTCACCTCGAATTTTCTACTAAATAGATATGTCGAAATCATGTGGTCTTTTCTGAATCCCAATAGGCTACCTTTCACATGATGGACAATACTATTTTGTCTTAATTTTGCATATCTGCAACGTGGTAGTTCTTCTCGCCCATTATCACCAAAAGGAGAAATGCACTTGTAATTCCTAAACGCACAAGCCTCTGTATCTTGCTAAGTTGTGACAGTTTGTTGCTACAGATTTATCCGTCATACCAGCGGTACATAAGTGATCATGGGTCTAACCATTGTGGTGTATGTACATCACATTTGGTTTCAACCCCATGTTCTTCAGTGAGTACTTCTTGCGGTGCCTTCGCCATGGATACACTAGTGTTACAATGACGTTTGTTATAGTAAGAGTACTGTATGTATTTTGTTTATTATTTAAAATGGGATTCCTTATCCATAAATGGAATTTCACTGTTTTCATGTTTATGACATAATTATGCATAAACATATCATTGGTAATTCCGTGCAAAAGCCTATATAAAACTGTCAAACCACAAGTTGCATTATTGCCTCTTCCATAAAATGATACCACAAGCAGTTACACAAAGGTTCTCGTTGTATATAATGCGAAATAGACAAACGTTTTTTTTCAATTCTTTGTACTTTAAGCTTTTAGATAAATATTTCAAAACAAGTTTACATTGCCGAAATTTTGACCATTCAACAATGACTCTCAAAAAAAGAAAACTTTATGTATACGTATATATATAATTTAGTGAAATTAGGTCTCGAAACATATAAATAATAAAACAGCAGAGCAAATATTTAAGTTGAAGTTAAGGACGGACAAGATATATATTCCGGCATTTTCTAATTTT